>JAVDBV010048656.1:0-17586 GCA_032619315.1 Piper longum | reverse complement strand
GGCGTCGATTGGCAGCTGGTCGGCGCGGACGGCGGCGGTGACAATGAACGGTGGCGGTGGCGTCAATGAGGGTTTGGGGAAGAAGGATCGGGTTGGGGAGAAAACACCACAATGGCATTTTCGTAAATAAGTATTGACTCGATTCCTACTCGAGTTAAAATAATAACTAGATCGTAATAAATTCTAAAAAAAATCTATAAAAATTGGAAAAAATCCTGTAAAACAAAACAAACAACATAACATCAATATGACATGCTCTATAACTAATAACCCACCCTAACTACCCAATAACGCGTCCTAATACGTTAATCAACCTAAAACTATTACTACGATCAAATCAAAAAAATGAAAAATTCCTGCATACTTTCATATATTCTGATAACTCATCTTACATCATCTTTTCAACGTTATCATCATATATTCAGGTATACGTGACTCTCATCGCTCATAACTCACGCCGGTCTCGACTCAACATGCGGTCTATGAACTGACTCGACTCGAACCGATAGTCGAACCGACTGGTTCGCTGTAATAAAACCCTGACTCGAGTCACGGGTTGTAGAGCATCTAATTCTAAAACTCTGGTAATCTTCCTTGGGTGCCTATCTTGTGTTTCATGGTGGTTGCTAGGAACGATCAATTATATTAGTTGAAAAGCTTCAAGTGGGTTCATGGCTTCTTCTTCTATTGCTTCTTGTGCTCTTCTTCCAGCAGTACGCAAGTTTCTCAAAGTCCTTTTAATCTCCAGATCACAAGAAAACAAAGGTAACCATACTAATTGATGCATAAACCAATGACAACAAGGAAGAATACAATGATATAATTTTTTTAAAAAAAAACAGATACTAAAATCTTTAAAAAAAAAAGAGAAAATGACTAAAAATTCTAATACTAAATTAACTAAGAAAATTCGATCTGCCTGGCAGCGGCGTCAAAAATTTGTTCATATAATTTCAATAACGTGCAAGTATACACAATCAATATAAGTAATATAATGATAAATTAAAGTATTGTTCTATAGGGAGATGAATTTTCTTAAATTAATTAAAGTAAAAGAAATTATGAATAAAACAAAAACAAGTGACTTAACAAAATATAAGTAATAACTTTGAATTAAAGAAAACGGATAAAACTCGTTGTATAGTCAAATTTCCCTTAACCTAAATTTAACATTTATCACATCTTACTCTTATCTTTTATTCCTTCTGATTGTCGATCTACGAAAATTATATGACATGGTGGCTCCTGCTCCTTTATGCTTCTATTATTTTGCCTCAATTTCTACCTCCCGATGATAATTGATTAATCAATAAAATAATACATTAAGATTACCTTAAATCCCATACAATATTATGTATCTCCCAACCACAATGACAAATAACCCACAAGACTTGTCGTATGATGAATTATCAATGATTAATCTAATTAATTTATCCTAAAATCTAATTAAACCTCATGTTCTAAGAAATAGGCGTTCAATCTACTCTTAGCATTAAGAACATGATAATTCAAACAATCTAATTGCATAAAAGATTAAGAGCTTGAAATGAATTCAATTAAATCATGTTAAGTTCCATTCTTCTCTAGAACAAAATAAACTACTACTCCATAATAAAAATAGAAAATAATATAAAGAAGAAACTAATTTTCATTATGAAAGGAAAAAAATTACAAAAACTAGAACTATTTCTAAACCAAAAGTTGAGATATGTCAAACAACAAATGACCAACCCTTTATATGGAAAATGAGATGACCATTAGATACATGAATTTAATGAGGGTGTTCACAACTCAATGTAGTCTAATTAATTTTGATGTCTAGCTCCAACTCTTAGACCTACTTAAATATCTCATTGAGCTTTGTCAATACCATAAATTATAGCCAACAATGAGTGGGGCCCAATACCATGATCAACAATTTCAAAGCTTCTTTGTTTTCACCGATATTCTGCATTAAATTCCAAAATTAAACATATCTCATAAAATATTATTTAACTAAAAAATAAAGTAAAATATCATCTAATTAATAATATTTATACCTGAGATTTACAAAGTCATATTAAAAACATAGTTAAATATTATATATTTTAAACACTTAACAACACGCAAGTGTAGTTTTTAAACTAAAACTTGACTTGTTCCCGACTCGAATCAATAATAATAAAATAAATCTAAAAAATACTAAATAAAATATAATAAATCAAATAAAATGCGAACACTGCCTTACTCAAACTCGACTTATCGGATTTGAGTTCGAGCTCGAGCATATAATTGTCGAGTTTTGAGTCAAGTTGAGTTGAGCCAAATGCTAAATGCTTACGAGCTAGCTCGCTCAATTAGCAGCCCTATCCATACCATTCTTAATCAACCCTCCAGGCTTTAAGTACACATCATATTAGTCCACATAACCACGAAACAACCCCAATATGGACAAACTGACACCAAAAATCTAGACGGATAGTTCGGGTTTCACAACGTGGATTCTTAATCACCAAAATGAAATGACATTTATCCAATCATAGTTGTAAAAATTGGAATCGGACATTGAATTGGATTGGAAGGGGCTCATTAAATTAGACTAATTCATAAAAAATTAGACAAGAATTGGTTCACTTAAATCAGTCATTGATCTCCTCCTCACCGTCCCTCGCATTATTTTAGAATTTGTCATTAGACTATTATTGGTTGTATTTTAATTTATTAGATTTTATTATATTTTATTTTGTATTTTTAGGATTTATTTTATTATTATTAACTCGAGTAAGGAACGGTCAATTTTTATTACCTAAACTGCCACCCCCCACCGCCCCACTCCCACCCCCCCACCCCCCTGCCAATCCATCCCCAGCCAACCCCCTCGTCCCATCTCCCCCCCCTCTGTCTAAATCGGCCAATTCTTACCCGAGTCGACTCGGATCGACCATAATCGGCGATTTTTGGTCCAATTTTTTACCAAAATGATTCACCTTAATTTTGACTTGATTTTCTATCGAACTGAGTAAAATCGGCCGATTCCGAATGATTTCGCCGATTTTTGCAACTATGGATCCAATAAACGGCCACTCGACATGCCTTACATTACATATAAGCAAAAATCAAAATCAATAGAGTTGAGCAATAGAGAAAAAGCTATGTCCTAGTATACTTGTAGTCCAAACTCTAAGCATATAAGGAAGGTGCCATGTTTGCCGTATGTTGTGCATTTGAAGTTGGCCAACTGCTTAAGTAAGAGACTCTAATGGCACATGCTAGTAAATCAACGTCTTAGATCTAAATCCCTAATTCCATGATCACTCACGTATTCCATAAGCATACACTAACATATATGTGGCTTTCATATTAAGAACATACAGCCCAAATGGCCCCGTATGCATGAATGCAAACCGACTTACTCTAAGACAACCAAACCCTAGGTCAAAGGCTCAAGTTTTACAATAATTCATTGTCCAAATTAAAGAGAGATGAATGTTACACGTGATGGATATCGCTTTGAATTTCATAGAGGGTTGGAGTTAGAATCTAAAATTTTGTCATTTATAATTACATGAACAATAGCTTAGGATCCATACCCCCAGCACACTTTGAGTATAAGGGAGAAGAAGAAGATTTATTTGGCCAATGAAGAAGTGTTGCCAACATAACTCCTTCCCATCTTATATTTTAACTTTTCTAAGCACTCTTCTCCATGAAAGGAGCTTTCTCAATAGCTCCCTTAGAAGTCACAAACCACATTAAAGATTTCATAGAAGTTGTTAAACTCTCCACTACAAGTTGTGGTGCGGCAGGTAGACGAAGAGAAACAGAAAAGAGATGTTAAGTTATGCCGATCTCTATAAAACCCTCTTCTCACAAATTATCGCCAGAAGCAAAACACAACCAAAGTAGGCATGCAATCTAGGCTAAAATTATCAAAATTGTCTTCGAGAACTCTTGTCCCACTGCGTAGTGTTATTGCCCAAGAACACACGAAACCAACATATGGAAGATGAAATAAGAATAACAGAGAACTGAGCTCATAATCAAAAAGAAAAGAATCAAATCTCGATTATCATGTCTTCAAAATTACAGCCGGAAATTTCAAAGATTAGGATGCCCATAACCCTAAGGGAGATGTCCCCAATTCCCTGAAGAGGAATTTCAACTTTATTTGCCACTAAACCACACGTTAGTATTTATTAATCTTTTCGTCCCCATGTGTTGTTTGGCATATTATTCTACTCGTTTAAATCAAATAGCATTTTTCAAGAAAGAAGATTAAATATTGGATTTCAACTACTCAACCAAGACTAGGGGCGCTAATTGAGCGAGCCAGCTCGTGAGCATTTGACGTTCGGCTCGGTTCGACTCGACTCGAAACTCGATATTTAAATGCTCGACTCGAACTCGAATCCTACGAGTCGAGCTTGAGCAAGACCGTGTTCGACTTGACTCGACTCGGTTATAACTCGAACTCGACTCGTAGCCTGACTCGCTTGATAAAATAATATAATAATATAGTTTTTATATTTTATATATAAATAAATAAATATATATATATATACTAACAAGTTTAATTGTAAGTAATTATATTTATTTATATACAATATAATAAGAAAAAGGTGAGATAGTTGAGATGGTAGGTAATTAAGTTCTTGACTTCTAGGTTGTGGGTTCAAATCATGCCAATTTTATTTTTTTGATTGAGTTAAACGAGTCGGTTTCAAGCTCACGAACGAGTTAGGTTCGACCTCGCAGTTTAAGTGTATTCGCTCGAATCGAGCTCGAACACGTAAAAAATATTCGAGTCGAGTTCGAGCATGTATGTTCAAAACTCTCGAATCGAGTTCGAACGAACTTCGAACTATTTGAGCCGAGCTCGAACACAAGTCGAAGTCGAGTTCGGCTCGCTCGCTCGTTTAGCACCCCTAACCAAGACATAGTTAAGATAAAATACAATATTCTACTTTCATAAATAAATTGTTTAGACTTCAACTACTTGACCAACAAATAACTGAAATTCTTATGTGTGTAGTATAGATGCTATTTACTTTTCACATTGTCTTGATGACTTATATTATAAAGTCGAGCTCGGCTCGCTCGCTCGTTTAGCACCCCTAACCAAGACATAGTTAAGATAAAATACAATATTCTACTTTCATAAATAAATTGTTAAGACTTCAACTACTTGACCAACAAATAACTGAAATTCTTATGTGTGTAGTATAGATGCTATTTACTTTTCACATTGTCTTGATGACTTATATTATATTTCAAAAATTAAACCTTTATTTAAAAAAAAATTTCAAATTTAAACAGCTACGTTCTATTTCAATTATTAGATTAGATTAGAGATCAAGAATGCAGTTCAAAAATACCAATGAGGTAAATATTTCAGTTTTTTGTAAAACATTTCTATAACTTATGTTATTTATAGCCTATCTCAAATCATCACTTTGTATTGACACCTAGAATCATGTTTTATATTTTATGAACTTCGGTTAGGAGTACAATTAATGCGGTTATGGTACAATTTAAGGCATTTATCATTATCGTTACCAATTTATTGACTATTAATTATTATTGTACCATTTACCGCTTTTCTAACAGTAGGCATTGCCGTTTTTTTGTAAAAATAGTACTTCTCATTTATATTGACCAATGTAGTTATATTTTCATTTTAAAAATAAATAAAATGATAAATCGGTAAAAACATAACTATAAAGGTTTATGTCATTATCGTTTTAAAATAAAAACTGCATAGTTAGATTTACTACTTTTTAAACCTTTTCTTCAAAACGGTTAAAAAATACTTAATCATTTTATTTCAACTAGATTTTAAACCGTTGCAAAACAGTAAACTCTCTGACCACTCGCGCAGCCTTAAAATCTTCCATTGAACAAGGCACTGTATGATTAAAATTGGAATTAATTTTGTTAAAATCATAGTCTTTGAATTGGCTGTGAATTTAAAATTGACCAATTAGTTCAAAATACGATTCTTTTATTTTATCGTAAGTAGCCATAAAAAAGAGTCAAATTAATTAAATTACATACAAATATGTACATCATCGGGTAAAGTAAGTTAGTTTATAAAAAAAAAAAGTAATTGAATTAAAAATTCAAAGAATATTTTTGACCCGATAATTGTTGAGCCGGTTTGAATGGGTTGAATTTTAAGATGAGAATTAAAAGATAATAAAGCATGTATATAATAAAGTAGGTATATAATGAGTCTTTTGCTATCGAAAAGGTCAAAGGGCTTTTTTTAGTAGAAGTGGGGAAGGACGGGGGTATAAAAGAGGTTTTGCGTGCCCGTCCCCGATCTCTCTCTCCTCTCCTCGCTTCTCTTCTCTTCTCTTCTCTTCTCTCTTCTCTTCTCTTCTGGTGGCAAGAGATAGAGGCCGCCCCCTCACCTCTCCCTCCCCCTCATCCCCTTCCTCCTCCTCCGCCGTCGCCGCCGACCGGGTGGTGGGTCGCCGCCGCTGCGCTAGATCCTTGCTTGGACTCCTCGCTCGCAAGCACTTCTCTTTTATTGTGAGGCAGGAGGGTATTATGCAGGCAGATCATACGGTGATTAGCTTGCGCCCTGGTGGTGGTGGAGCCAATCGCGGCGCTCGCTTCCTCCCCCCCTCCTTCGCCAACTCCGCCGCTTCCTCGGATCTCCACGTCCTCCGCCCTCATGCCGCCTTCCCTCTCGCCGCACTCAAGGTTTCGACTATCGGCCGAGAAAGAGCCGGTTTTTAGTTTTGGGTTTGGTTGGTGGACGTCTGTCTCGTTTGGGATCGGATTGAAATGCGTTCTAGAGCTAGTAATTGTGTCTCATGATTGGTTCCTGTCGATTGGAATGGTTGTTGTTGGGTTTTAGATGCTCACTTTGTAATAAGTTGTTAATTCTTGAGTTGATTGTCTTGAACAAGGATCTGCAGATTTTGATGGGTTTTCCTATTTTGACGCAAGAGGCTTATGTTTGTGCTGAATATACTTGACCTGATCAATGTAGATGGTGCATGTTTGGATTAAACAGCTTTAATTTGTGCTAAACAAATTTTGTTGTGGTTATCCGTTTAATCGCGTTAAAAATGATCTAGATATTTCCGTTGTTTTTAGTCTTTGTGACTTGTATGTGGTTTCTATGTCATGGTATAAATTGCTTTTGATTGCTCTTCCTTTACTTTTGTAGGCTGGTGACCTGCGTTTTGAGGGGCGTGAACGTGTTCGGTATGCTAGGTACCAGCTGTTGGGGCTGAGAGAGGTAATGTACTGTCTCACCTTCCTTTTCGAATATTTTAATCATGCCTTGAAATATCTTTTTATTAAAAAGAACAAATTCTTTCTCGTTATTCAGTGAATATGGAGTTATTGAGTGAATATGGAGTGCGGCCACGCCTTAGTGATGATATCTTTAATACATCTTTCGCTTCAGTTTGCATCTTGCTTTGTCTATGGAAATCCACTTATATTCCTCTATTTTTCTGCCATTGTCTATGCATTGCTCATCACCTTGTTGCTGTAGGCTCCAAACCTTCAATTGCAACTTCTTTGTGAAGTTTATCTCTGAGAACCTTTTTGTGAATTTTAACCTTTTTGGTTTAGTTGAACCTCTGTCGATATGCACCTATTCTTCTGTGGTACATGTATCTACTATAACTTAAGCATCATCATCGTCATTCCAACTAGCCATTTATCCTGGCTATGCTGATACGCTATTCACTGAAACCATTTCGCGCGACACATACTGATTTTGCAGGTTGATGATATACCTGATGACATCCTGAAAATAAAAGAAGAGATCGAGTCTGAGTTTATAGGAGATGATCAAGCCTGGGTTCGGAGTGACCCAAATGTGAGGACATAAATTTAGACTTAACTGTTGCAAAGATTGTTTCCTTTCTGATCTTTTTGAGATCAGGTCATCATGTGATTTACTAGCGAGATTGCCATGGTACTCTACATTGACAACTATTCATTTTTTGTTTCTCTGTAGCTTCAAGCTCAATCCCAGAATCGTTACTCTGAACCTGATAATCGAGAATGGCGTGGTAGGTCTGGATTGCCTTCTTCTGGAGATGAAAGATCCTGGGGTGAAAGCAAAGAGCTAGGTAGACAAGAGCCGAATCAGTACAATCGTCAAGACCAACTAAGCTCACAGTTCTCATCGAAGGCTCAAGTTTCCTCTGTTCAAGGGGTAACCATATTATCTATTTGATTTCATGAGCTTCTGTTCTTTATCGTTTTATGTGTACTCTGCGTTAATTAGATTGCTTAATTCATCACAAACTAGTTCCTTTATTTTGGATTTCTATCTTGGTTTTTTGTTGAAATATTTTCTCAAATTCAGATCTTTCCTAGTAGCCTCTTTAGGTTTTTTATTTAATTATGATTAAGTTATGCCAGTCTTTGAAAAGTTACAAACTATTTGACGTCATCTGCTATTTTGTTATGATTTATTTTGTGAGGGTAGGGGCAGCGTTAATTTGCCACATCTGCAGTCCAAGAAATATGCCAGCTTTATTAAGTTTTTTGAATGCTCAAGTTAAATATAATTGTTCTTTCTTGATTGGCTCAGGGAGGTCCGATTCCTGCCCTTGTCAAGGCTGAAGTTCCATGGTCTCTCCAGAGAGGAAATCTTTCTGAGAAGGAGCGTATTCTAAAGGCAGTTAAAGGGTAATCAAACTATGCTTAATTCTTTTCATTAGTTATTTCCAGTGTTATAAACACTGATTAGCCTTAGGTTTAAGTGCCATGTCTTGTTCATTTGCTTCTTGCAATGTCTGCAGTATCCTGAACAAGCTGACTCCTGAGAAATTTGATCTTCTCAAGGGGCAACTTATTGATTCTGGGATCACCACACCTGATATATTGAAGGTATACTTCAGAAATCTTCGTTAATGATGTGGTTGTCCGGAAAAGGACTTTTTTTTTCATGGCTGATTGTCTTCGTACTTGGTTATGTAGGGTGTTATAAATCTGATATTTGACAAAGCTGTGCTGGAACCTACGTTCTGCCCTATGTATGCACTTCTTTGTTACGACCTAAATGAGAAGCTTCCTCCATTTCCAGCTAACGAACCTGGTGGTAAAGAGATAACATTTAAGAGAATCCTCTTGAATAATTGTCAAGAGGCATTTGAAGGAGCAGATAGTATGAGAGCTGAAATTCGACAAATGACAGCGCCAGACCAGGAAATGGAGCGTAGGGACAAAGAACGGTTGTTAAAACTTAGAACTTTGGGAAACATTCGTCTTATCGGAGAGCTTTTGAAGCAAAAAATGGTCCCTGAAAAGATTGTTCATCATATCCTGCAGGTTTGTGAGGCTGTATTTCATCTTTTATCTCTTTTACAGTGCTAATATTGACAGGTAATGCAATTTTTTGCTAATCATATGTGTGTGAAATAGGAACTTTTAGGACATGATCCCAGAGTTTGCCCTGCTGAGGAAAATGTGGAAGCTATCTGCCAGTTTTTTAGTACTATTGGAAAGCAACTTGATGAGAACTCCAAATCGAAACATTATAATGATGCTTATTTCAATAGGCTTAAGGAACTAATGGCAAACCCACAGTTGGCACCTCGATTGAGATTCATGGTCCGGGATATACTTGATTTGCGAGCCAATAATTGGGTTCCCCGTCGCGAAGAGGTAACATCTTTTATTGCCATTTCTCATAATATAGGATTTCATAACTCAAATGTGTTAGGATGAGGGAGTGTAGAATGATGCATGGTGATTTTTCTTTGTATGAATTGTGCACCTTCTTAATATTTTTCATCTTGCAAAATAATTTGTTTTGCATTATCACTGAGTGAGGTCATAATTTCTAGCCACATTTGTTAGATCGATACTTATTTTCTTCTGGTTAAAATTTTCTGTTTGAGTTGAAAGTTGGAACATTTCTCTTGGTTGTTTCCACTTTTCTGCCACAAATACTCACTTCTTAGAAGTACATCCTTAGAACATAATGGCTGACTTGACAAAAAAAATTGAAAGTGTTGTTTTAGCACATACAAGTTTTACTGTTTTAGTAGAGCTGAACATTTATGTTTGTCATGCAGATTAAAGCCAAGACAATCAATGAAATTCATTCAGAGGCAGAAAAAAATCTTGGTTTGCGGCCAGGGGCGGCTGCCACAATTAGAAATGCAAGAGGTATTGCTGGTGGTCTGGGTGGTATGAGTCCTGGAGGTTTCCCTGTCAACCGTCCTGGTGCAGGTGGCATGATGCCTGGAATGCCTGGAACCAGAAAGATGCTGGGCATGCCTGGACTTGACAATGATGACTGGGAAGTTGTTCCACGAACCAGATCTATGCCTAGGAACATTGAAGGGCAGGTCTCACGCATTCAAGCTTCCTTTCTTACTAAACCGGGAGGCTCTTTTAATTCTAAGCTTTTGCCACAGGGAAGTACTGGTTTTATAGCCGGTAAGACTAGCACCTTGCTTCAAGGAAGTGGTGGTCCCCCATCTCGTCCTTCCAATCTCATCCCGGGTGGTGTAGAGTCTGGTAGTGTGGTAACGGTGAAGACCTACAGTCCTGCTTCATTGTCTACGGAGAGGCCAGCTCCAGCCCCAGCAAGGACAAACCTTGCTGATCTACGCAAAAAGACAGTATCCCTTCTTGAGGAGTATTTTAGTGTCTGTATTCTTGACGAAGCTCTTCAGTGCGTCGAGGAGCTGAAAGCTCCTGATTATCATCCAGAGTTCGTTAAAGAAGCTATATCTCTTGCCCTTGAGAAGAGCTCTCCTCGTATAGAACCAGTTGTGAAACTGTTGGAATACTTGTATATGAAGAAGGTGATTGTTGCTAGGGATGTTGGCACTGGGTGCCTCCTATACGGTTCAATGTTGGATGACGTAGGGATTGATCTCCCCAGAGCTCCCAATAGCTTTGGGGAAGTGGTCGGTAAACTTGTTGTGATTGAATGCATTGACTTCAAGTTGTTGAAGGAGGTTTTGAAGAAAGTGGAGGACTCTCTATTCCAGAGGACAGTATTTGATGCTGCTGTAAGGACTGCAGGTTCCAGCCCAGTCGGGCAAAGCGTTATTGCTGCCCAAGCTGATGAAATCAGCGCAATCAAAGGAATTCTTGTTTAAGGAGCACTCAAATGTTGGTCATGTGGTTAAAGCAAATATGTAGCAGTGGTACAATTGCTGTTTATTCATTTCGATGTGATCTTTACTGTTTGTTCCAAGGTGGGTGCCCTCGTTTTCCCCCTCGAGGTGAGTAACTAGCTTTTATTATTTATGGCAAGTCGCTAAGAACGGGTGCTTTATGAGGTGTATATTTTTTCGATGTTAATGAGTGTTTTTTATTAAATTTATTTCATGTGGACATGATTGGAAGAAACATTTGGCATAAAGTTATCTTGACCATCTGCCAAATAAAGCATGATGATCGAGTTTTGTTCAACTGTGATCAGATGGTACAAGCTTGTAGTTTTTTATACAAATTTTGGTTTTTGAATTGTGATGGCCTGGTAGGCTTTATTCGAGCACAATGGAAAGTTCAATGGTATTCGTATCCTCTAATCATTTTGGCATCATACAGAAGTCATAATGTAATCGTTTTTCGTTTTAGTAAACTGCAGACGATTTTCTGTGATTGAATGCCCTTGTTTTTGTTACAAGTACCATGAAAAGCAAAGAATCCCTTGTGTCACTTTAAATCATCTTCTCTGTATCATACTTAGAAAGAGTTTACTCCTTGCGTAGGAAAGACAAAGTATACTCCCAGTTCTACCTTTTGCTCACGATTGATCAAACGTAGATGACTGGTGGCCCGTTGGGCCTCGTCGAAACCTACATCACGCTGCCTGTTTTGTTTTCAATCCTGTAAAAAATACTTTGCCAATCGGAAATGGAAGTACGAACATATTTTTGCCAACTACATTGCACACACCCTTTTTGCATGATCATGCATGCTTACCAGACACGTTGCATAGGGTTGCTCATCTGGTTTACTCGTTTGACTTCTGAGTTTAAGTATAGAGTTTGACTTTAAGCCCATTAGTATTCGAGTTTATTTAAGTCCAACAAAAAAAAAAAAAAGGTATTCCCGGCATTGAGCTGTTGTCCTGCAGAACGACTCCCACCAATATCTCCTCCAATTTCTCCAGTAGTCCAAATATAAAAATCGATGGAATATTCTATCTGATGAATGAATTCGTTTTCAAGTTCAATCAACTCTTTTTTTTTCAAACAAAAAATAAACCCTGCGAGCTTACAAAATTAGTAATTCTATTTACGATACAAAAGCTTAATATAGTAATATGCAAAAACAATACTCAAAATTCACCTTGGACTAACTTAGATTTTATTCACTAATATTCTGTTGTATTATTTATGCAAAAAATTAAATTTAAAATTAAGGTATCTCAAATTATCATAATTATGCATATAAAATATTTTAATGCATATGAAGTTATAATTATTATATTAAATTCTTAGATGAATATTTAATATGAATATGATCAAAATGATCAAAATTTTATTTTATATTAAATACCAAACTTCCCATGCCCAACTCATTGACTTTTAATCGGCTTGTAAAAAGTAAAAAATGAACCTAAATCGAGTTTATTCAAGCTTTGAG
This sequence comes from Piper longum, assembly GCA_032619315.1. Classification (NCBI taxonomy): domain Eukaryota; kingdom Viridiplantae; phylum Streptophyta; class Magnoliopsida; order Piperales; family Piperaceae; genus Piper; species Piper longum. The sequence goes on along the minus strand of JAVDBV010048656.1, from coordinate 5,016 downwards.
CGTCCATATCTCTGTTAATTCAAATTATCATTTTATCATAAGGATCGATGGTTTATCGGTGGCTAAGGGCTTCTCGGTGTGCATTCACAGATAAGTGCTATCCAATGACACAAAAGAGTGTATTGTTTTCAATTTCCTAAAATTGCCTCTCTTTTTTTTTACTTTCACGTGAAAAATACAAAAGAATAAAAGTTTCTCTACACAAAAAAAAAAAAATAATAACAATAGCCATCACCAGATGGAGTCCTGTAGACTCGAGGCAGAAACGCATTCCTCAATCTGCCACATTCTTTGTAGTAAGTTGTTAGCTGCTGGCTGTCCAGCCAAGGTTAAATACTTTGATTAACTTCATCTTATAGCTCCTTTACATTCATGGCTTCTTCTTGCGCTTGCATTGTACGAGCTCTTAGGCTTGATTCTTCTACCTGTGTTTTTTATAATGACAAACTCTAAATATCTATTGAAATAATTACAAACCAAAAGCAGTTGATTGATAACATGAGAATGGGTGAGATACATTAGGGAAGACCACATTCATGACAAGAATCTTCAAATTACTCTGCAACAATTCGACGCCACAAAAAAGTATGCCGCCAGCCACAATTTCTTTGCGAAATTGAATAGATGATCATGAGATATCCAACTTTTGATGACTTCTAAACTGTTATATTCAAGCGATGCTTAAGTCTTTGGTTACTTGGCCATAATCGAAGAATGTTTGCAAAGAATACACAGAAAGGGAATTACAACTCAAAAACAAGCTCTGTTTTAGTCAGTACCCTGCTAAGGGTGCTAACAACTCGATTGAATTCGAGTTTGCTTGATGCTCACTTCCATTTAGTTTGACTCAACTCAAATCAAGCGAGTAGGGGCACACTTATGTTCAGCTTGATTCAACTTGAAGCTCAATATTGGACATTAAATAATATATTTTATATGCATAAGATCGGAAAGAATGGTAATTAAAACTACAGCAGAAGAAAAAAGAAGAAACCCAACAAAATAAAATGGAAGAATGATTAGCTAATTGCATGAGGTCGGAAAACAGATATATAAATCACCCCTTCAATGTATGCTTGCTTAAATGAGCCGAAGAAAATAGGGAAACTGTTTTCTTTAAACTTCAGCTATGCAGATCCAACTGAATTCTAAAGGTACCATGCCACAATGTTACATTATTAATCAGTATCATTTCTAAACCAATTGCAATAATAACTTAAAATTTCCATTCACCTGCATCATTGCCAAGGAAGCTAACAGGTCAGCGCATTTAGTAAGCACAAATCTTTCCTGAGTAGTCACGTCTTCCAGTTCTGTGATAAGAGAGCTCACTTTCTCTACCTAGTTAACCACAAGATAACATTCTTGCTTTAAATTTGATTTTTTTCACAAAGCCAAAAGCATTGATAACAAAAAAAAAAATGATCGAGTCAGCAACACTAGATGCTAGGTTTAAGGGGGCAGCCAATGCAATGAATGGACGTAACTACTACATTCCAACAATATGACACTTTACACCATTAGGAACCTTTGAGCTGCCAAATTAAGTGAACTAAAAAAGTGTGAAATGGTCAGGAAAATGTTTTTACAAATTTTGAGGTCATTGACCAATTTTTAGTTTTGAATGAAAATAATACAAGCCAAAAATTACTTTAGAAACCCACTTAAAGCAAAAAAATAAAAATAATAATACCTTTGGCAGTAAATAGGATATTGAGGAACCCATGGCTTGCATCACATCCACCGAACAACTGACAGCGTCCTTCACATTTTGTACATTTACCTGAAAAGCCACGCGGCAAAATACGGTAATTCTATTGTCATCATTCACCTTATCCTGAACGAATAAGATCATGGAAAACATGCAGTTTTTAATCATCTTTTTCTTACAACTGCTTCCAATGATATCTTAAACTAAAGAACATAGTCACTTTCCTAGCAACCCATGTCTCATCTTTAAACTAACCCAAAGAATAACCAGATCAGCTAACATGAGCAAACCAAAACTAATTGACCTACCCTAGCTCCTCCAGTGACTGGAAGTCGAAGAGTGCACAATTCCAGAGCTTCACCAACCCCAGCCAAAGAAAGGCAATGGTCTCGATCCGATGAAACCCAATCTTGAAGGTAAGCCATCTGAATCAAGCAAAAATACAACATAACTATAAATCATAGCAAAGAAGTCACATCAATAAGTAAGACTGGCAGCAAGTACGTCATAAATGGATAAGAAAAGGTGAATATATTTGTAAAAGAAAAAAAATGCTAGGATGATCATCAAGATTTAGAAAACATGTTCACGCTGCCAACACTAAGACTTTTTCCTCTGACAGATTTTTTAAATTTCCGTAAAGAAAATTGAAGCTTACTTGCTCTTGAATAACTGAAGTTAACTTCATGATTTGCTTCAACTGCTGAAGCTTTATCCTTTTTAAGCAGACTGAATCACGCAGCAGCGAAGTTGTATTCCATGCATTGTAGAGAAGATCCTGTTTCAATAAGCCATCCAATATGTTGTATTATAGAAAGAGCTAACATAACAACAAAACTAGTAAGTAGCTTAAGCAAAAATAATATAGATTCATTATGGATGCATGCATAGATAAACTTTTATGTGCAAGGAAAACCTTTTGCTAAGTTTACCTCTGCTGTAACTCTCTGAGTATCCAAAGTGATCTTTGCTCGGGCATTAACAAACCGCCACTGCAAGTGTCTATTATATAACAACTTTAGCTGATGAGTATCTTCAATTGCACTTATTTTCTTTCCTCTTCGAAGATCCGGATAGCTTGAGATAGGTGTTGAAGTTCCAGTTCTCGAAGTACTTGAAACAGAGCTCGACGGCCTCGTCTTGGATGGACTCAATATACCCCTCGAAGAAGCTACGGTTTTTGACGGTGAAGCTGGACGTTGTGATACTGGAAAGGGTGGCGAAGAAAGAGTCCTACTTGGCTGAGAAAGGGTGACGGCACCTCCAAAGGATCTTGAAGGCAATTGCTTTTGAGATGGTTTATCTTCACTTGAAGAACTTACACGATCAGAAGTTTCAGTTTTATCACCATATCTTTCCTGTGTACCCTCAGAATCAGACTTTTGTGGCTTGGCCTTCCTAATAGGTGAAGTGCCTCTAGAAAGAAGGGGTAAAGATGTGGGTTTTCGAAATTTGTCAGTAAGATCAACACTTCTGGTTAATGAACTAGTTGAGAGTTTTCCTCCATTCCTGCTAAGCCAGCGGCGTTGATCAACCAATTTTGAATGTGAAACATCAATAGGGTTAGAATTTTCCCCGAGATCAGAAGCATTCTTCCCCCTAAGTGGTGTCCTCCTCCTCTCTGGCGTCGTCTTCCTCGCTGAACTATCCACTTGGGCACGCACAACATTCGATGCTAACTTCAGAGCTTCGTCATTAACTTTCCTCTCCTTCTTGGCAGTGGGCAATGCATAAGCATCCAACTGCAAAGAAGCACTGACACCACGCATTGAAGGCCACAAGCCCTCCTGTGTCCGACCATTGACAGATCGTTTGGAAGAATTTTGCAGATCCACGCCTCTGTCTTGAACTGGGGTTGGTGACCTTGAAGAGAAGCGCGGTGATATAGGCCTAGATGGAGTGGATGGAGTAGTAGGCCTAGACTGGAATGAAGGTGTCGAAGGTGTTGAAGGTCTTCGACGCTCAGCTGATTGAGAACGCTTACTAGCAGGTGTACTAAGCACAGAAGCTGGGCGAGAAACACTGAGCGATGGGCAACGCTGTTGAGTGGATCGTGAGGGCGTGGTCATTCCAGACAAATACCTCGAAGTAACTTCCTTCGTTCGGGGTTTACGAGAAACAGCTGCATTGTGCCTTTCAGAAAGCCCCAGTGGCGGCCGCAAAGCCTCCTTAGATTCATGAACATCCATCCAATATTTCTCCCTGATTGAACTCCACTTTCAAAACCTCATCTACTCATGTCAAAATGCCCTCTTCCACCCAATTGGCAACAATCTCGTGCAATCGCGATTACCTGGAGGCGAAATTTGATCCAAGACCTTTCAATTCATACCATTGTAGACGACATGGAACGCAAATATGGTTGGTGTTTTTCCTGCACAAGAAACCACACACACACAAATAAGCTTTGATACTAGAATGAACAAAAAACACCATAGATGCCATTTGTTGGCCACAACAAAGAAACCAAGTTACATGCCATGCGTACACAGATCTGTCTAATCCCACCACAAAAAGCAAAATTACACATACACAAGCCTCCTAATTGAAGAAATGAAGATTAAAAACAGTCAGAATTGCTCATTTCACACCATCAATTGCCTCCCTCAGTTTTAAAAACAATTAAATTCAACACTAAGACGAGTCCCACAATCTGGCGTCGAATTTAGAACAACAATCGAGAAAAAACCCAAAAATGTCCAAATAAAACTAACCCGAGGGAAAAAAAACCATAAGAATTGTTCATAAATAAGTATTCCCTTTCTCTAATCATTCAAATTGCAAATCACATGCTCTACCTACACAAAAGCTTGAAAAAAAGCATGAACAACAACACTAGAATCAAACCCAGAGAGAAGAGAAGACTGCCTCTGCAATCGCAGTATACACCATTATTATATATATTATGACACCATACACTACAAGAAAATCACATGTCCGAAGGGAAAAAAAAAGCCGAATGAAATGCAACATCAGCAACGACAGACCCAACAAGCAAACAGAAGAGGAACACAGAATTCACCTTTCAACAAGGCAGATCAACACGAAAGATCATCCATCATCCAAAGCCCATGTCAGGCAATCCCACCGCATCCAACAACAGGCATTGCAACCCACACCCATGATCCGACCAACACTCGAAACAAAATCGATACCCAGAAACCAAAATTCAAAAAAGAGAAAAAAGAAAAAAAATGCCCTGGTTGTAACCAACGGAGGCGATGGCACCAAAGCAAAGGAAACAAACCAAGAATAACAACAATAACAAGAAAGCAGCAAAGATGGGGGGGGGGGGGGGGGGGGGG
>JAVDBV010048655.1:0-16837 GCA_032619315.1 Piper longum | reverse complement strand
GGCCTCAAATGGGGACGGCGCTAGGGTTTGGAAGAAGAAAGCGTCGGGGGAAAGAAGAAGAGTGGCCGGTGGCAAACTTGTAATTAACACTCGACTCCGTCTCAAGTCAAAATAATTATTTACTCGAAATAAATTCTAAAAAAATAAAAAACAATTAGAAAAAATCTCGTAAAATAAAACAACACATAAAATCAAAATGACATGCTCTATAGTTGTCAACCCACCCAAACTACCTATACCGTGTCCTAACAAGATAAACGGCCTAAAACTAATTCTACGATCAAACTTCATAATAAAAATAAAAAAAACTGGACTGCATACTCTCATATATTCTGATAACTTATTCTTTTCTGTTGTATTCATGACGTTATCATCATATATTTGGGTACACATGACCCCTCATAACTCATACACACGACTGGCGTCAGCTCAGTCCACGTGTTCTGAACATACTCGACTCGAAAATAACAGTCGAACCGACCGGTTCTAAATATAAAACCCAGACTCGAATCGTGGATTTTACAGGTTGAGATCCCTTTCCGTAAAATTTGTACGTGGTAGCCTAATGAGTATCTTCGAATTGGAGTGTTACAAAATATTTCTATAAAATTTTTTTTATATAACGAAACCGGTTGTAAGTAATTTACCTTGTATTGAAACTTTAAAAGAAAAAATATTTATGAATCGAATGGAGAACTATATACTCCAAGGCTGCTAAACGTAAACATAAGTATAAATCTAAATTAATAAGTTTTAGTTTGAGTTATTATATTAGATATATTTAATTGCAATTTATTATTTAAACTATAGTGTTTTAGAAAATAAGTTATTTGAGAATTTACAAATAAAAATCCTAAACTACGTATTATACTATACATTATAATGGCTACTATAATAATATTATAAAAACTCTATATTGATTCATTTTCATAAAAATAAATATATTGAAAAAAAAGAAAAAATCTCCACTAAGCTAAAGGCTTGGAAAAAAAGTTTAAAAAGGAAAAATAAATTCCATCAAAATATTCCGAACTGTAAATCTTCGACAACCTAAAAGGCGAAAAACGAAAAAGCTTCTTCCTTAACCTTGTAAAAAAAAAAATGAAGCCCTTTTGGGAAAAAGACCCTTTCTTTTGATCAGGCAACTAAATTTCCCAAAACTGTTTTTATTTTTACTATTTACGTGAAGAAAAAACGACATCAGACTTGTCTTGACGTAATGACGTCACGAGCCAAAGTATAACCATAATACTTCAAAGGCACAACCCTGACCAAACCGTAAAACTAAATACTAAATTAAACAAACAAGCTCATTTGTCTTCGTAATACTACGGCTAGGTCAAATCTCCAGTGTCATTTTCGGTATATTGTCACACACCGAGACATTTTTATAGCAGCAGTTGTCTTTCGAGGAGAGGAAAAGAGAAGAGAGAAATAGAACTTCTTTCGGACAGACCTGAGACACAAAATCTATATTCCCCTGGTTTTTTCGCCGGTATATTGATTTCCTCGCCGAGAAACTGCCTTGCCTGAAGTCTGCCTCTCCCTCCGTAGTTGGTTTTTAGGCTGGTTAGAGGATTTTTCTGCGGAAACCGGTTTGCCCTGGTGCTGGTCGAAATTTCACCTTCAATGAAGGCAATGGTGCGGTTAAGCTGCTCTTGGCTCTGTTGAGCGATGGGCTGCGTGCTCGGCCGAGCAGCGGCCGGGAGGACTGGGGATGAGGCCGCTGCGGAGCCTCGGAGAGCGGAAACTTCGAGAAAGATGGAGCAGGGACTGAGGTCTCTGGCCGAGGCCGCGGAGGTTGGCAGCGTTTGGAACGGACGAGCGGAGGAGGAGGGATCTGTCGCCGGCGCTGGAGGTGAGGCGGACCCTAAGCCAGCGCGGGACCGGAGACGGAGGCGCTCTAGCTTGAGGGGGTACCCCAGTTTGTCCGGCTCTGTTTGGCCGACCTGGTTGACGGACGCCGTGGGAGATTCGATCCAGGGTTTGGTACCTCGACGAGCAGACACTTATGAGAAGCTCGATAAGGTTATTCCCACCCCAATGATTTCTTCTAATGTAAATTTTTTTTCATGTTTTGGGATTTTGCTTGCGCTTTTGAAAAATAGTTTCTTTCCTTTCTAAAAACTCTAAAAACTGACGTTTCTGTTCTTGTTTGCATGTTTTATTTTCACCAAAAAAAAGCAGATCGGGCAAGGTACTTATAGCAATGTTTACAAGGCGAAAGATCTAATTACCGGGAAGATTGTTGCTCTAAAGAAAGTGAGGTTTGATAATTTAGAACCCGAAAGTGTGAAATTCATGGTTAGAGAGATTCTTGTATTGAGGCGTTTGGATCACCCCAATGTCATTAAATTAGAAGGTTTGGTCACTTCGAGGATGTCAAGTAGCCTATACCTAGTGTTTGAATATATGGAACACGACCTGGCCGGACTTACAGCTAGCCCGGAAATCAAGTTCACTGAACCTCAGGTTAGAAATATTTGCTTTGGAGAGCCGTAAATAGGGAATGATATTGCAAATTGAGTTATTAGTTTCATTTGATTTAAAGTTACTTGCATGCTCACCTATATATGTATTTATGAACATGATTGTTTGATGAATACTTGCTGTGAGTCTATTTTGATTTTAATGGTGGTTAATTTACAGATAGGTCCTAACTAAAATGTGCGGACGATATTTTTTGGTTGGGGCGTGGGGGCACTTTCAATATTTTAGGATACCTAGAATAGAATTTCTAAATTATCAGGGATGGGGGGGGGGGGAGTGTCTGCTTTCAATCTTCCGGTGTTGGAAGAATTCCCTTGGATTTGCCATGGTGATTAGGCCGCTTCACAATCGATTTTGACATCTCTCAAGCTAACGACTTCAGCAGCTTATCGATCAGGACAAGAAAGATAGAAGGATATGGGATGAATTAAAGAATAGCAGGAAGGGAAAGGAAGAAGATTAGAGGGGGAAGAAGAGTGAGATAGGATAGAAGAATCAGATTAGAGAAAATATTTCATTTCATACTAAATTTTCTTTACAAATCCCCTTTTGTATCTTTTGCATCATTTTATTTTTGTATTTTTTTCCGCCCACAATTTCAACTCGAATTCAACCTAAGAATTACTGAAAATTCAAATGACTACTATTATTAAAATACCCTTCTATTGCATAACCGAATTAAATATTGCCTTTCTTCTTATAACATTTCCCCACTCTTGAGAGCTTCCTTGTCCTCAAGGAAGTCAGTTCTAATATGCAATTGCTGAAGAGTGTCCATAGTTTCCCAGGTAGCTAGAGCAGGACCCTTCCCATTGAATGAGAAAACTTGATGACCTGTCTCCATCGATTTTGTAGCCTTCCCACTGGTCCTGGATGCTTATATAGAGAAGAAACTGACATTGTTGATAGGGAGAGAGGTGCATCTGCTTGAGAGCTGAATTCTTTTCTTAGAACAGAAACACAGAGATTGAGTTTGTCAGCAACTTCTCCAATATTACGTACCACCTGATATGGACCAAAATATCGAGGGGACAATTTTGTATGCTTTTTGGCCATTCGTCTTGTCATTTGATTATAGGGATGAAGGCGAGCATATACCCATTCTCAGTGTCAAAAGATTTGTCCACATGATGAGCATCATAGTTCTGCTTCTTTCGTTGTTGAGCAGCTAATAGATTGTGTTATAAGAGCTCCAAGATGTGGTCTCATGATTGCAACTCAGCATCAACTCCTTAGAGTAGGCAGTTCGAGGTACATAGCGTTTCAACGAAGGAGGTGGTCTTTCATAAACTACTTCAAAAGAGGTGAGTTTGGTTATGCCAACTGGTTTTCTAACAATACTTCGCCCACGCCATCCATTTGATCTAGTCCTTTGGTCTGCCTCCTAAAAAACAACAGAGGTACATTTGCAACACTCGGTTAACCACTTCGGTTTGGCCATTTGTCTGCGGTTGGTAAGACGAGCTGAAATTAAATTATGTCCCTTGTAATCGAAAGAGTTCTTTCTAGAAATCACTAGTGAATATATCATCTCAGTCACGCACAATCTTCTCAAATAATCCATGAAGTTTGAAGACTGTGTCGAAGAAAGCTTGGTCGATTGTTGTAGCCAAATAAGGATGTTCAAGAGGAAGAAAGTGTGCATACTTGGACAATCTTTCCACCACTACCAATACTGAAGTTTTTCCCTTGGAGTTGGGTAATAATCCATCAATGAAATCCATTGAAATTTCGAACCAAATACATTCAATATGTAGGGGACTCAACAGTCCAACAGGAGAAGAGGTGGATACTTTAAGAACTTTATAAACTGGACATGTTTTAATCACTTCACAAATAGTATTCTTCATTCTTGGCCAAAAGAACACCGCTCTTATCCTCTGAGAAGTCTTGGCGCATCCTTGCTGATGGCTTGCGTGGAACTCTTTAGCAATGATGTGAGGAAGCTCCGATATCAGCGACAAATAAACGCGGCCCTTGAAATAAATCAAACCATCCTTGAAATCCTATTTAGAAGACAACAACCCTTCTTGAATATTGGCCACTATAATTTTCAGAAATGCATCCATAGTAACCTCCTATTTAATTTGGTCCAACCATACTGAAACTGGTTGTGAAATGGCCTGAAATGTAGCTTCCTCATGGCAGCGAGATAGTCCATCGGCCACACCATTTTCTTGTCCCTTTTTTACTGAATGATAAAATCATATCCTATAACTTTTTGTAGCCATTGATATTGCAGTACTGTATGAATCTTTTGATGTCATAGATGCTTGAGGCTAGCATGATCTGTACTCACTAGAAATTGTCAACCAAAAAGATGCTGGTGCCATTGTTGAACTGCCAATACAAATGCCAACAACTCTTTCTCATGAGTAGATAGCAAGAGATTTGTACCATGTAAGGCGGAACTGTAGTATGCAATTGGATTTTGTTGCTGCATTAATACGGCTTCAATTCCTCTAATAGATGCATCGCATTCAATATGAAAGGGCAGCTTGAAGTAAGGAAGTGTTAGAACAGGACTTGTAGGGAGAGCCTTCTTCAAGTTTTAAAGGCTTCCAATGTGGCGAAGGTCCAAAGAAATGAATCCTTCCTAAGCATTGTTGTCAATGGTTCTGCTATCATCTCATATCATTTGATGAATTTTCTGTAATACCCAGTGAGACCAGGACTCCTCTCAAATATTTTATGGCGATAGGTCTTGGCAAATTCTGGAAAACTAATGATCTTTGTAGGGTCCATTGTCACCGGTCCATTTTCACCTGCTCCTTGCTTATGGCATGCCCTAGATAAGCAATGTGATCTTGGCCAGAAGAGCACTTATCTCTTCTGACATACAGCTTGTGCCCCCTTAGTACTTCCAGTGTCTTCCTCAAGTGCTCCAATGTTCCACCCAATTACTGTTGTAAACTAAAATGTCAAAAAAAAACACTAATATGAATTTTCTTAAATATTCATAAAAAATGCTACTCATGAGTGATTGAAAAGTGGAGGGAGCATTATTTAGGTCGAAAGGCATGAGCACAAATTCATAGTATCCCTTATGTGTTCTAAATGTGGTTTTATGATTGTCATCATCTATCATTCTAATTTGATGTTAGCTAGCACACAAATCTAATTTGGAAAAAACACAAGCATATGAAAGTTCATCATGGAGGTCATCAATGAGGGGAATAGGGAACTTTGTTTTAACTGTTTGGGCATTCAAAGATCTGTAGCTAGTGCATAATCTCCAAGTAACATTGGTGATGATGAATAACTGCTGTTGCTATGTCTTATTAGTCCACTCTTTAGCATGTTGGCCACTTGTTGATCAATTTCTGATTTTTAGGAGGAGGATATTTGTAGGGACAAATTGTCACTGGTGCTGTGTTTGGCAACAATGGAATGCGATGATCATGTGCACGAACAGGAGGTAATCCCTTAGGGTTGTCAAATACATCGACATATGAATTAAGCAGTTCTTCTAACTTGGGACGACACTCCTTCGTGCCTTCGCTACTTGTACAATAATTTGGACATAAGCAACCTTTGTCTTCTCATTACCAAAGCTTTCGTTAATTTCTTCGAATTTAGTGGCAGCTTTAGATAATCCTATCAACCCAATTTCTTGGCCTTGTTGGTTGAATGCCATTTGTAGTTTAGAGAAATCCCACACAATAGGATCGAGGGTTTGTAACCATTGAATTTCTAAAACCATGTCATACTCCCTTAATGGTAAAAAATGGAAATCCGTAGTGAGTTGATTGCCCTGTAGTGCCCATGTAATGTTTCCACAACTGCCTTTGCTCCTCAACTTTTCTCCATTGGCAACGATGACATCCATTTGTTTGGGATTGTTCTCTGAATATTCAGTTTGGTTGCCAAGGTAGCTTCTTGAAAGTTATCCGTGCCACCTGAATCATTAAAATCTGAATCACTTATTGATGTGGCACTTCTTGTAGCTTCATTGTCTCCGGAGTAAATTCCCCTATATAAGCTTGCAGAGAATGTTTAAGTAAATCATCCTCTCTTATGGCCTCTTCCATCTCAGATTCTTTATCACTTCCTTCCTCATGATTTATCATTGAATCATAAGCAATGGCCTCTGTTGCAAACATTCTCTTATTGTATTGTCCTGGACTGATCTTTTCATCACCATTAAAATACAAACCTTAGACTTCCAGTCCACCATCTCTTCATCTGTCAGTTTTTTAATGGTTGGATAAGTCTTCTCCCCTTGGACACTAAGATTGATAGAAGTCACTAGATTGTCACTGTTTTTACCGTGTACTTCTCCTAATCTGTTAGATCTTTGCTCCAAACCTCTGGATTCATATAGTTTGGCAAAACCCAAAGCCTCCTTTAATGTTCATGGTCTTTGGCCCTTGACATCAATACATATTTGGTTCCTCAAACCTCCCACAAAGAAACTATTCTGTTGGGGAACAGTGACATTTCCGGCCTTTGTAACCACTCAGCTGAATTTATAATATTCTTTACAGAATCTGATTGCCTAAACTTCGACAATTCCTCGAATTGATCTTCAAACTCAAAAGCACTATATCTAGCAAAAATTTCTTGCTTGAAGTCCATCCATTTAAGCAGTAGATTTTCCTTCTTATGCAACTGAAACCAAAGTTGTGCTTCATCCTCAAGTTGATAGGAGGTTATGGCCACTTTGTTCTTCTCCAATATACCATTCATTTCAAAATATTGTTCACAATGGGTGACCCAAATAACAGGATCTCCCTCTCCATTGAAACATTTTAATTTTAATCGCTGTCCTTGGGAGGCCAATGAGTGTTCATGATTATTTACAGATCCAGACAAAGTCGATAATTGCCTATAATCCAACTCATAGGTTTCCTTAACATTAGCAACCTCAATCCTTGTTAACCTAGTATTCTTCGACATCAATGGCTCTTGAACAGATCTCAGAGTTTGAGCACAGATCTCAATTGAATTTGCCCTATGGCCAGATTAGTGAAATCAGGTATGTTGGAGATTACCTCTTGTTCACATGTGGGTGATAACTCCTCAATCAGCGATTCCCGAGATTGAACGGGCTCTGATACCACTTTGATAGTCTTGCGGTGTTGGAAGAATTCCCTTGGATTTTTCATGGAGATTAGGCCCTTTCGCAACAGTTTCTACCATCTCTTAAGCTAACCACTTCAGCAACTTATCGATCAGGACAAGAAAGATAAAAGGACATGAAGAATCAAAGAATAGAGGGAAACAGAAAGGAAGAAGAATCAAGGAGGAAGAAGGGAGAGAGTAAGATAGGAAAGAAGAATTAGAGTTGGAGTGAGTATTTCATTTCTTACTAAATTTTCTGTACAAGTCCCCTTCTGAATCTTTTGCATCATTTTTTCTGTATCTTCTCCACATACAATTTCAACTCAAATTCAAACTAAAAATTACTCAAAATTTAAATGACTGAAATTACTCAAATACCCTTATATTTCATAACCAAATTAACTATTTCCTTTCTTTCTGTAACAGTCTGACTATATATATATATAATTTCAACTAGCTAATTATCTGCAAGTTGTGTTAGTTCTGTCAATTTCGGAGTTTACTATTTTGAGAAGGAAATGCATATAGACATTACTAGCATTTAATCATGGTTGTCGATAGTTAATTGGAGATAAAAATGTTCAAATTACAAATTTTGAAAAATACTTTATTGAAACAAACATACTGTACCATATCCTCTCCAAGGCAAGGATTTACCTTTTACTACTGGAATAGTTTCATCAGTTTTACATGCCATTATGTTTGAATTTATTATATTTTATTTTAATTAATTTTTTTTTCTAGAGACTTTATTTATATAATTTTTCTATTGATAGGTCAAATGCTACATCAAGCAGTTATTCCTAGGTCTTGAGCACTGCCATAGCCATGGTGTCCTTCATCGTGATATCAAGGGCTCAAACTTACTCATTGGTAATGATGGGACTCTTAAAATTGCTGACTTTGGACTAGCTTCATTTTTTGATCCCAATAAGAAGCAACCAATGACCAGCCGGGTAATCACTCTATGGTATCGTCCTCCGGAGCTGCTACTAGGAGCAACAACATATGGTGTTGAAGTCGACCTTTGGAGTGCTGGATGTATTTTAGCAGAGTTGCTAGCTGGGAAGCCAATTATGCCTGGACGAACAGAGGTTCTACCCTAATTTTTTCTATAGTATGCGAGTTGCTAATACGACTGCAATGTTTCTAGGCAGTTATTAATTTTGATAAGGTACTGATCTTTTTGGCAATGGGATCATAAATGCAATGTCATGCTAGGTTTTGTTTTTGCTATACATCCTTAAATTTTTTGAGGGGCATTAGATAATAACTATAAAGAATCAGCTACTTTATTATTTCATTGGACAGTCATTGGTTGCTGTTCCTTTCAAAGATGATTTTTTTTTGAAAAAACAATGTTGTACGTGACAAAAATGGGTTGCATGTCAAATTGAGTTGGGAAGTTATAAACATTAGTTACTTTTCTAGTCTCAGTTTGTTTTCGATATGTTTGGTCTTGCTTAGCATGTCTATAAAATGTTGATCAAGGCTTTATTCAACAAAGTCTTTTCTTCTCCAGTTCTTTGGTGACTTTTTTTTGCTTTATGGTTCACGAGAATTAATTTGATTCGTGTTCTTGCAATTTGTAAGGTGGAACAATTACATAAGATATACAAATTGTGTGGGTCTCCATCAGAAGAATATTGGAAAAGGTTAAAGCTGCCACATGCTACCCTCTTCAAACCACAACATGCATACAAACGCTGCATTAAAGAAACATTTAGAGATTTTTCTCCGCCTTCTCTATCTCTTGTTGACAACCTTCTTGCAATTGATCCTGCTGAGCGGGGAACCGTTACTGCAGCTCTACAAAGTGAGGTAAATCACAATCACGTGCATGAATAATAATTATGCCAAAATCGACTTTCTTGTAACATAGTATCTGTTTTGATTTTTTACAATAGTCACTCTAAACATAGTTCTTTATTTCTATGAAGAGTATAGATAATAGTCAGTGAATTGTCAGTGGTGGACAAAATAAATTTTATAGTGGCTATTTTTAGTTCTTCAATTCAGAGCCATATGCCTGTGAGCCCTCAAGTTTACCCCAGTATCCACCAAGCAAAGAAATGGATGCAAAATTAAGAGAGGAAGAATCTAGAAGGTTTTAACTAATCATCACTTGCAGTTTAGTTTTCTATCATTCATCTATTTACAATATCTTCCTTTTCAGGCAAAGAGGCATGTCTGGAAAAAATTCAGGTGCTGAAGGATCCAAAAAAGTCCGTGTGCGAGATAGAGGAAACAGAGCAGTACCTGCTCCTGAAGCAAATGCTGAGCTACAAATTAATCTGGACGTAAGTAGCTATTGGTTTTTATTACTGATGTTGAATCTAGGATAGTAAAACTTTATCATTAACTGATTTTTGGCAAGCAATTAGAATTTTCACCTTGTTCTGTTCTAATGTTGATATTCTACATGATTAAAGGTTCAACTATTAATGTAAATCTATTTAATTATAGATTTATTAATAATTTTTATCTATAAATTGAAAACATATTATCTTATCTACATAGAATGCTTGAGTGCCTGTCCTCTGCCACAAATTCTTGGAGCGATGGTAGTATGGAACCTGGGAAATATACATTTAAGCTTACATCAGGAGTTACAAACAATGACATCCTACGGTGGTTGTCCATAATACTTCTTTAATTGATTGATAGGATAATTATCTTTAAAATAGACAACAAGATAGATTAATATAACATTGAACCAGATGCACTGAACATGCATCACCATCCACAACATATTCAAAACATTAATGCTTTAAAACATGAGTAAGATTTGGATGAATCATGCTGTAAGATCCATAAAAGTTAGCCGCAATCCAATGTTTACCGTGGTAAAATCCAATATATTAGCAGGGATATGCATATAATATTCAAATTAGTTAATCACTTTTGAAGATATAACTAAGCTAATTAGTTTGCACTAATTAGGTCAGGTCATTACGATTGGTATTGGAGCCAACCTAGAACCATCTTGGATGGTGGGCTTGAATAGGACGTGAGCTAGGTTATTGGCCATAGGCCACATGGGACGTGAGCTAGGCTATTAGCCATGGGCCAAGTGGCAATAGGACGTGAGCTTTGCCTTTAGCCATAGGCCAAGTGAGGAATTCCGAAGATAGTTTTTTATGTGGGTCGATTCTAATAAGCCCCTATTTAATTCTACATCCAATAACTCTTGGGGTCAGATCTAGTATATTACAATGTTAGTAAGATGTATTTATTTATTTTTAACTTGGTTAATCACTTTTGAATATATGGCTAAGTCGTTTAGTTTTCACTAATGGGTTGTTGCCCGTGCTGTAAGCTCAACTTCAGATCAGGTTGTTTGGAGGGGAAAAAATTTAGCTCAAGTTATCACTGAGGTTGAGATTTGGTCACCTGACCCTAGGTGATTGGAATTTCTCAACTTTTAAAGATTTGATTGCACATGTTAGTTTTTTTTGGCAAAGACCAACCATTTTGGGGTTTGTTTTCACTTCTTTTGATGTTCGTACTTTTGTTGTAGGAAGATTGAATTTGCAAATCTTATTTAATTGTGGTTATAATAAATATTCTCTTGTCCTTGAGAGCATGTTTGTGTGAAATAGTTTTACTCTCTGAAGGAGTAACAGTTGAAAAAATGACCTAACATAATTCTACAATGATCTGGAACAAAATAAAATGTATTTAGCATTCCTTTTAGAGGTGTTTTGTGGCAGTTATTTATGAAAACTTAAAAATACAGTTGCTTTAGGACTCAGTTTTTTATTTTCTATTGAATGGTTGGGAGTCAGGTTTGGACTTGTATTAGTAGATAAGAGTCAGTTCAAGGTATTCTACAGAGGCATTCCTCTCAATTGCTGGCTGTTGAGGACTTGGCACAGTAAGTTTGGCACTTGCACTGATATTGCTGTGACAAATCCGTTAGATACAAACCTATATATGTGATGGTTTGCATCATTGGTTTTGAAAGCATAGTTTTTGGCTGTGATATGAAGTTGAAATTCATATGCTTACACCAGATCTGCATTTTGGTCAGTCTGCAATCTTTCTGTTCTATTTCCTGCTTCAATGTGTTCACTTTTTATTTTCATTTTCATTTTTTCAGAGAAGGAGACTTATTACACATGGAAATGCCAAGAGCAAGAGTGAGAAGTTCCCACCCCCTCATCAGGATGGAGCAGTAGGGTTTCCCTTGGACTCGTCACGTAATGCAATTGTGTCCTTTACTGGGACTGACAATTCCTTTAATGCCTCCATTGATACAGCAAAATCACAAGGAGTTCCATCATCAGGGCCGCTGGGGCAGTCCAAAGCCAATGACCGATTTTCATGGAGCAAGAAATCTGGGGAAAGAATTCTCCAATTTGCTCCTCGAACTTTTCTTCGCACTTTCAGGCCATCTTCATTCACACATGCAATTGATCTTCGACGAGGCACAAGGATGAATAGCCAAGTTAAGGGAAAATCATCTGCTACCTAGGTTTGAAGCCATTAAGAATAGAAATGAACATGTTTTATTCTCGTTAGTGTTTTACATATATGGTTGTCGTTGTAAAAGTTGTATAGAAACAGGGTTTCAGTTGCCCAGTACTTAATTGGTGCATTCCTTTATTTTTATGGGAATTTAACTTTCATAATATTTATCTTGCTTTTTGTGGAAAGAACATGCTGAAACAAACTGATTATTTTAGCATACAGCTTGTGCCAGTTAAAGGTAGAGAGAAACTGGTGGAAGAGGGCACCTCAATTTTTTGTGTTTAATTAATTCATCTTTTCTTTTAGCAATAAGTTTCGTGATGCACGAGAGGCACAATCACTATCATTTCATTAAAAATATTGCAAACGAGGTTGAGATGAAGTTTATGATTATTTTGCTAGTACAAAAATCTAGTAGTAGATCCTTGTCAAGTCGTGAAGTTGAAGACATTTTATTGAAGCGCATGCTAGGCATGCGTGATAGTGTAAATATTTTTCTAAGAAGTTATAAGCGTAGGTATTTATTATTATCTTTATATTTCTTTGTCATCTATTGCAAGCATAATCTTTTTTCCTCGCATACATTTTCAATATGATTGAAAATAGTAATATAAGAACTCATACAACCAGTATTTTTAATATTGATTTTAGTATGGTTTGATTTAAAAAATTGATAGGGCAAGATTATTACCCTCATAAAGTCAAACCCCTCTAAAAAACTGGAAAATATTTTAGTATTTATAAAATAACACATTTTTCAACAAAATTCATTTAAAAATCAAGTACAAATATTATTATGACGTATTGAACCAGAACCAACTTGTAACACTTCATTTCGGTTCGAACACAAACTGAATTGAAGTATTAAATCTTCTAAAACTACCCTTGATTATTAACATTGGATGATGGTCACATGTTGGACCTACCTATTTGAGGTGTTAACAGACGTAAGGCCCTGAGTAAGTTGCCCTCTAATGTGCACATAAATGGGTAAAAAAAAAAAACAATCGTGGTAAACAAATGAGATGTTCAATTAAAATCTTGATGTGGGCTTATCCAAATGAGACATCTATATGAATCCAAGTTATAAAAGTGGCTTAAAATTTTGGAAAAAATTAAACACATTCTTTCTTGAAACTAGGAGGTTGGGATAATTTTCCTACAATAAAACCTCGTCATATTGTAATATCCTATGAAATAATTCAACATTAAATATTTTACTGGGTAAGATTTTTTAATTTGGTTAACCACTTTTGAATAAATAATTTCGGTGAATCAATTTTCATTTGGGTCGAGTCGTTACAAATAATATTAAATCAATTCAAAACCATATTGGATAGTGGGCTGTAGAATGAATAGATGTCCATGTAAAGGAATTAATGGAAAAAAAATCTTCAAGAATGGTGGATTGGAAGATGCCTATGAAGCATAAGAAAGGAATTTGGAGAAAGAAATTTCCTAAGAGGTGGGTATAATGTAATATCCTAAGAAATAATCTAACATCAAATATTTAAAAGTGTAAGATCTAATATATAAGGGATGATGCGTTTAAATGATTTCTAACATGGTTAATCACTTTTGAAAAAATAACTTAGGCCCATTATTTTATACTTTGGTGGGTCCTTACACATATAACAATCAATTACAATAAACATCAGGCAAGAGAGTATATGGTCACAATCCCATGCACCACTACTAATACAGTAAGTAGGTGAGGAGGCCACAGTCATCTAGAGAGCTACCTCATACCTAATTACATAATCAAAACTACACTTTAGCATATAACAAGCATTCTTCTAGTGTAGATGCTATAATCATCTAAGAAGTAACCTCTCACACTTACTATAATATTTGGCATTTTTTTCCAATATTACTTAGTTTGTTTTCTTCTCTGGCGTAGGATATAGCCATAGTTAATTCCTTATTTTTCAGCACATAAAAATTTTTTTCTATAAGTTCACTTAGACTAATGAAAGATGCTTCAAATTATATTTCTGTATTGATTATTTTGAGTTTTACTAAGTAAAACTTTTTTCTAACACTTAATTATGAAAGAGGACGAACAGTTAAGTATTAGTTGTTGAACAAGCTTTTACCTTTGGTGAACAAGTTAAATGTGGTCACATATGAACCAATTCCATATACGTAATGGTAAGTTCAACTAGTTTTTAAGTCTAATGTGTGGGCTTAGGCACTTATTTACATGATGAAGAGATTTAAGAAAAAGTATAGCATTATTAGTTGTCCAACGGTCGAGTTTTGCCCATGGGTAAGAGTAGACAAACTTATCTGCTATTGTAGGATGTTTAAGAGTAGTTTAGTCCATGGAGAATAATTAGAAGAGGTTCGTGTGCAAGTCGGAGATCCACATGTGTATATAAGGACGCATAAAGGACAAAATTTCATTATTTGCAATTTAGAGCACTAGCCGCCATCCTTCTCTCCCTTAGTCGTCTTCCCTCTCTAGCAAAATTTCTCTCTCTAGTTTACCATCTCTCTACTTTTGGGGGATTGTGTGGTGAAGGTTTCGGTGGAGGTTCTAAATTAGATTCACTAAAGAAGAGATTGGTAATTTCAACTAAAGCATGCTAATAGTGTAGATTCATGCATCATATTCATGTTTCATGTTTTCTTTGATGTTCTATATACTATCTACATGTTTGTTATCATGGTCTATGGTTGTATAACTTGCTAAAACAATGTTTAAAATGTTAATTCATGTTTAGAATTGACGTGACTAGGTTTTACATGTAATCCCAATGATTAATCTAAGTTATAGAATCAAGCTATAGAAAAAAGGAATTTAGAACATGTTCACTATTGTTTTGCTTGTTTTCTCTAAATTAAAATCATAAAAAATAGGTTAAATAATATTAGTGCTTAGGATGATTGAAAACCCAAACTTTGTTTCACTAAAATTGGAAGAGAATCGGATGAGATACGGGAAAGACAAGTTAGGGCCTTGCAGCTAAGTGTTGCCGTGCTCAAACATATAAAATTTGAGTGTCGCAGCGTTAATCGTGAACCCTAATTTTCCTATCTATGCACCTATCTTAAAACAACATAACTTTTTTTGTAGAACTCAGATCCAAGCGATTCTTTTTGCACTCTGACTGCTATGATTTATAGTTTCTAATTAAATTTTAGAGGTTTTGGATAATTATCGACGTAGATATTTGTTTATAAATTTGATATTTATCTTCATGCTTTAGCAATGTGATGGTTGCTATGTTGTGAGTAATTAAGAATTGAATGATGTTGTTAGCATATAATTTAAGCTTAGAATCTATGGTATGCAATCATAAACATCATGTATGTCATGTCATATCATATAGATATACGTAGACTATTTTGGTATCCAGAGTAATAGTAGTTTGGGTAGATTTGGAGCTCGTAAGCAAGCTGTCATTTCCATGATTGGTTGTTATTTGGGTAGTTTTATGATCCCCTATTTTATTTGATTAATCTGATCTTTATCCTTTTACTACCCAGTCAAATCAACATGTTGTTATTACATAACATAAGTGCCTAAGCACTAGTTTTAAGTTTTCTTTACATACCAATGTGCGCCAATTTAACCTATTCAACAGACATGTTGCGCTGGGGGGTACAACGCATCTCCCTTAAGTAATGACTATTACCCTAGCAACCCAGGTCACTGTCTATGAATCACACATGATCACATGTGGTTTACCATGTGAGTTTTGTGGATCACTACCTCACTTCCCTAGGAGTTTAGATATGAAACTCAACAATGCACATTGGTGCACAGTTATCTAGAATATACCAGTCATTAAGATGCTGATGTATTTATGTACACCAATGGTCAATAACTTGTACCATAGTTTTCATGACATGCTATATTTTTAAGCTATGAAGGAAAGGTCAGAGAGATCTATACACCAATAGCTAGTTTAGTTTTTAAGGTGAAGTCAGCCTAGGTTGATGAAGGTACCAAATTAGTTTTCATGTGTTTTTTCTAAGTCTTAAGGTGCCGATCTCTAGAGATTTTAAAGGTGATAGATTTGGTTATTTTTATTGTTATTTACCCTGACTATCTAAATAGTTCCAAGGGTATTTAACTCCATATTTACTAGTTAATTTATTGAAATTTGTATTATAGTTTTCTAGAAGCCTTAACTAGGAACAACCCGACTAACTAGTTGTGTAAAACCCCATTTTTGGGTTAGGATTTTACCTGATTTAAGTTTTTCCCTATTTGGGTCAGTATCGAGTTGGTTCCAGTGATATCGGGCCAAACTAGTTTCAGATTATGATTATAGGCTAAGATGACCATATGAGCATGTTATAGTGGCTGATTATGCCAGACGTGCAGATAATAAGATCACGAGTTATCAGTGTATACTCGGGTATACAGATTTGATTGTATATGCTAGCTAAGATCTTAGGCCTAGATTTAGGCCGTTGCAACGTTTAGTATGCGTTTGGGATTTTTTTGGGTATTTCATTTGCATGCATCATAGGAATTTTAAATCACTAGATTATGCCCCTGCAGGCCCATCTTGATTTTGTTTAGGGTTTCGAGGCCCATTTACTCTTCTCGCCTCAATTCCTGCCTATAGAATCAATTTCTGGACTCGAGTCAGTTTCGAGTTCGGATGGTTTTGATCCGAACTTTCTGTCCATATCATAGAGCATATACCCATAAGTGGGACCTACTGGGCCATGAGTTGTCAGGCTTCCAGATCGTGCCACGTGGCAGATTTGAGCCATCCACCTGTCTTTATCTTCACCCATTGGTTTCCAAGGTTTTCTATGATTTTCAAATTTGTACTGTTACGCCGCCGCC
>JAVDBV010048654.1:0-16493 GCA_032619315.1 Piper longum | reverse complement strand
ATGAGTGGTATGGTTCACTGTTGTCACTCTAGATCAAACACTCAGGTGTCTCTGTAAGAGGAAATGGACCACTCACCAAGTCCTAACTCAGTCCCGAATCAAGTATCTCTCTCTTTGTTCCATAATGGAACAAAAACAGCTGCTATGATGCTACTGCATGCTATAGCTCTGGTGGCTATCTATACAACTACTAACTAATGTTGAAGGGAACTCTCTATATTGGAATCGCAGCGAGAATACCTGTACATGTACAGCATATCTCAAGGAGTATGAAAACAGACTCTTCATGGAAGTGTGGAGTGTAAAACCAGTGACCTGAGTCAGGAAACCAGTTATTTCCGCTGCTATTTTCAATCGAGTCAATTTCAGAACACACAAACCGAGCCTAGGCTGGTCATGTGTTATGGACCAAGAGAGTTATGTGTGCCCAAGTATATGATGATAACGTTAGTAAGACAACAGTAAAATTAGTTATCAGAATATATAAGATTACACTTATATTTTATTTATTTATTTTATTATTATATCGTAGAATTATATTTAGGCCGAACAACGCATTAGGGCGCGTTACATGTAGTTTGAGTGGGTTATTAGTTATAGAGCATGTCATTTTGATGTTATGATGTGCATTTTGTTTTATGGTATCTTTTATTAATTTTCTTTTTTTAGGAATTAGTTACTACTTTTGAATCAAGTAGGAGTTGAGTCAAGTTCTATTTATGAGACGACCCACGACCTTTTCTCCCCTACCGCTCGTTTTCTTTCCCCAACCACTAGCTTTCTCCCTGACCACTCGTTTTCTTCCCCTGACCACTCATTATATTGCCGGACCACTCGTTTTCTTCCCCCAAACATTCATTTTCTCACACAACCACTCGTCTTCTTCCCCTCAACACATTTTATTTGAAACCCTTGATTCCAACACTGGTGATCGTTGCCGCCACCATCTAGTTGCCGCCTCAATGTCGCAGATCCTTCCACTACATTTCCCGACTGGAGTTGACTGTCGGCCATCCTGGCTTGATTTTTTCGCCGAGCTCATCTAGTCGAAACTAGACGAACTTTGGATGCCTCCGAGCACCGAATTCACGCTACGAGACATACAATGAACCCTAGCCAATGTATTTAAAATTGATGATTGTTAGCACACGAGACATCTAATATTCCCCAATTTAATTATTTAAAATTGATTATTGTTAGCACAACATGATAGGATTATTGAATTAATGTGTTTGAAATTTGTATTGACGTAAAAATATGAAAATTCCTTGGTTGAAGTGTATTTTAACAAGTGTTGAGGAACTAATTAGATAAACTAAGTAAGTATCATAATCTAATGGAACATAGCGTAGGAAAACATAACTGTGATTGATGTATTATTGATATGTGTATGCTAAACGATGTGTGAATGCATCATGAGTAGGCATTAGCTTTTAGTTTATGTGTAGGTACGGAGTATGAGCATCTGCCTAGGTGCGAAGATACTCTTGAAGCTTCTACCAGGTATGTTTAGGACTTGTTCTTTGTTTTACACTCCATTCTATTGTGTATTATTTTATTACTTGCGGGAAGAGTTATGTGACAATTATATATATATATATATATATATATATAACTTTATTGAGTTTTCAGTTAGGTAAGAAATGGGAAAATTTACTCGCACGTACCTACCATGAGCGGGTGCACGTGCTAATCAAAGCGGGCTCTAGATTTGTAAGGAGCTTAACAACTTCTTCTTTTGAGTTCCTCACACCCAGAGAATGTTGAGATTTTGGTATGGTGCATGTTTCGACTTGTCGTTAAAAAAATATTAAAGGCGGCTTCTTGAGAATGCTCAATTTCTATGCTCAAAGCTATAAGAATTATAGAGAAAAAGGAGAGGGCTTAGGATATACTGGTTGTAACACCCCAATCCGGTTCACTCTTAACCAGGACCAAAACCGTTACAATGGATCGAAGTACTTGTAAACCGATTAATTTGGTTAACCTAAAACCTAAACGGCTACGATATAACCCTCTTGATGTACCAAGATGGAGCATGCCACTAATGCGCAAACAGTGTATAAATGAGATGCAAGGCCCTAGCACGACGCTACATGAACGTCATGATAATAGCCACACCAAAAATAATTAAAATAGCAACAAAATCTAGAAATCCTGGAATAAAGAGGACAAAATCTCCCCTAAAAGTGTAATAAGGGGACGACCTGTTAAAACACGACACAGTACAATATATACAATAATTACATCACAATAGATTCAAAACATAAATACACAATTTAATCTGGGCCTCGCCCACATGCAAACCATGCTCATCACATTGGTTCATTCTCATCTCAGCGTAACAACCATTCCTGAACATATATGACTTTTACCAAAACATATCCATAATATTTCTAAAACAAGTTCAAACATTTTGCAAACAAGGCATACAAGCCTCACAAACACATGCATATATACACAAACACGTAAATCATAAGCACCATTCAAACCACATCACATCTTTTGCAAAAGTTGATGCGGCACCAGGTATGTGTGTGCAACGCAATCGCTAGTCCTTTGTCTAGGCCGACATACACCAATCATCTTCCTCCCCTACATATATAATAATAAAAACATTAGCAACGATTGTCAATGGTCCAAAAATAACTAATCTCAAACTGAAAAATGAGAGCAAACTCTCATGGAAAGCAAACAATCATATATATCTTCCTCAAGAACTCTCATAAGGGCATCTACAAAGGAGCCGTTGAGCAGTTGACTCAACAGCGCCCCGATCAAGCTGGTATTGTGCCATTCTTGGCAATTCTTTTCTAATCTCATTCTCGTGAAACCTTGTCCTAAGTCCTCTCCGAATCTCCATATTTCTCCTTGCTTGAGCACGTAGATCGAGTACTCTCAGGCATGCACCTTCGGTACCCTTTGAACCATGAGTCTGGACACATGCTGTACTTAATAGTACTTGTAAACCTCCATGTCCTCCGGGTGTGAGACACTCAAATGCAGAGTTATCATGATCCCTCAAGAATGGAACAGTCCGCTCACGAATCGAGAGTCCGTTTTGTTTGCAACGGCACCCGCTCATGGAACGTGCGGGTTGGTTCACCATCTCTTGTCTCACTGAAAACTCGATAAAATTTATATATGTAGGCCTGGGAGGGATTCATACTAATAGGCCCAAAGGCAACTTGAATTGGATCTTGTTTTTATAAAAGAACTGAAGGATCTCATCCTAGAGGGATATTAATTCCGAAAAATAATCGATTAGATGACCCGAGTAAGGTGGGGTCTGATAAATCATCCGCCTGACACGTCCGACGATCTGGAAATCAAATCAGCGATAGAGTAGAGCGATAAAACCTAAGAAGCGTGTCTTAACGAACTTGGTAGAAGCTTCGAGTGTGTCCACGTGCCTAGGCGGCAAGCTCCTACTCTGTTCGAGTTGAGTAATTTTAGAACACGCGTACTGAGCCAATGTCGCTCGCCTGTATGAGCCATGAGGGTCATGTGTTCTGAGGATGTGATGATAACGACATTAATGAGCAAAGAATGAGTTACTAGAATGTATGAGAGCATAAAGTTGATGATTTTAGATTTTTTTTAAATTTTGACACCATAGAAATAGTTTTGAGCCAAATAATGCATTAGGACGCGTTATAGGGTAGTTGGGTGGGTTATTAGTTAGAGAGTATGTCATTTGGATGTTGTGGTATTTGTTTTGTATTACGGAATTTTTCTCGATTTTTTTTTTAGAATTTATGAATATTATTATTTTTGGCACGAGTCATAGTCGAGTCAATACTTATTTACTAGTTTGCCACCGAGACCTTTTCTTCTCCCCCGACACATCTCTCCACCAAAAACCCTAGCCGTCACCCCCCAATGGTGGTCGCCACCGCTTCCGGTGCCGCCCGGCCACCGATCGATGCCGCTCCACCCCGGCGCAGAGTCACCGTGCCGCCCCCACCAGCCCGGGCCAAGGTCCAGCCATTATGTCACGGGATCGCCGCGCCTAGGGTGTCGCCCGTGTTGGGTCACGCTGCCGATCCCCCCGCCGGCGACTGTCACCACAGAGATCAGGTGTTCACCTCGACGTCACCTGCCCCCCCACGAAGTGCCCTACCCAAAATCGAGCCCATCGACGCCTTGGCCGGCCGGATCTACCCACCCTGGCCGCCACCCTGTTTTTGGCATTTTCTGGCGAGCCGCCACCTCCGTCAGCCGTGTTGATGCCATAGACATGTCAGGCTCACCAATGTGGTTCTGATGGTACCCTATACGGCCCCTATCTGGCCAGTGGAACCACTAGTGATTGTCGCTAGAAAACAGTCGGAGAGCTGCCGGAAAACCATAGAAACTTGCCGGAAAACCGCCGTAACCCGCCTGAAAACAGGAATTATTGGAATTCACTGGAATTCACCGGATCTTCCGCAGAGTCATCCAGTCGAACCCGATCGAACTTCGGACGCCGTCGAGTGCCGAATTCGAGGTCTGAGATGCTCACATGCCGAAATTATAGCCTTCGCCGATTACCGACGACGCGTAGTATAATTACCTCCAAGTTATTATTTAGAATTGATGAGTGTTAGACCATTTGCTAGGGTTGAGTAATTGATATAATAAATGCATAAATGTGAATGAAACGATGAGTTACATGATGCAATTAAGAATGATGAGGATTAAGTGACTAATGAGGTAGTTGAGCATGACAAGTGGCTAATGTAATTTAGAAAAATATAATGAAATTTATATGAATAGGGTGACTTAGAATTATTTACATTAATAATTGTTTGACTACTGATAATGTTTGCATTGTGAGTGTGGTAATTATATGAGTTTGATGCATCATGTAGTTAGCGGGCGTTAGTATTTGGTTATGACGTGTAGGTACGGAGTAGGAGCTCGCCGCCTAGGCGCGATGATACGCTTGGATCTTCTACAAGGTCCGTTAAGGACTCGTCTCTGTTTTACGCACTATTCCATCGTATGTTTGGTTTTCTACTTGGAGGACGAGTTAAGTAGTATTTTATTGGATCCCATTTAAGTCGGGCCATTTAGCCGAACAGTTTTCTGAGATTAATAACCCTCGAGGATGAGATCCCTCGAGTATGTTTTCAAAATTAAGATACAGCTCACGATGCCTTCAAGCCTACTTTAGTAATCCCAACCCAGACCTATATTTGTATGGTTTTCGCGTTTTTGGTGAGAGATGGAAAGAGGGAGGTGGCCATGGCTTCAGATAAGGCATGTGCTCGTTTGCGGGTTGATGTTGGGGAGGACCCACTTCATCCAGAGGGATCCTGTTAACTCCACATTTAAGTTCCTCACACTCAGAGAACGTGGAGGTTTACGGGTACTGTTTAGTACACTGCATGTCCAGACTTGTGGTTCAAAGGGTACTAAAGGTGACTACCTAAGAGTACTCGGCCTTCGGCACAAGGCCAGGAGTAATATGGAGGACGTAGAGGGCTGAGATGAACGAGAACTAGATTTGATGCAAGACGTAATAGATGAGATGGCTAAGGAAAGAGAATGAGATGGAAAGGGGATGCTACCGCTCGAGGGCGATGGCTCCCATTTATACCCTTGTAAGAGTTATTGAGGAAGTATATTATGGTTTTCAATCAACAGAAGGGTAAGCTCTCATGTGCCAGTTTGATATTAGTTATTTTCTAGACCGGTAACCCTCGTTACTAATGGCTTTTTATAATATATATTGGTGATGAGCTTGATCGGATATGCTAGCTTGGACGGAGGAGCAGCAAGGTCTCTTGCACACACACATGCTTAATGATTGAATGTTTAATATTATGTTTATGATTTTATTATATTGAAATTGATGTGAAAAAATGCAAAGAGATGATGATACGTTGTGATTGAATGTTGACATGATGATATGATGTGAGTTATAAAGAGGATGTGCTGGTGGGCTGAGACCCACGCTTGAGAATGAGTACATAGTAGATTACATTTTATGAATAACATTGTTGATATGTCCATATATAGTTGTATATATTGTTTTGATAGTGTTGCCCCTAATTTCAATTGTGTTAATGTGTGTGTATTGATTTTTATGTCATCTATGTAGTAGCATGTTAGGATTTTTGTACATTCATCCATGCATATAGAAAATTGTATCTTCATCTTGAGACACCGAGAGTAGATTCTGGTCGGCTTAACCGAATCTAGTAGATTAGCAAATGGTTCAGTCGCTGGTAACATTTTCGGGTCGGTTCACGAGTGAGCCGAGTCGGGGTGTTACACTTAGCATTCGTTTTAATATTACACAATCACACATATTTATATTTTTATTATCATGAAAGCATCTCCACATCAATCATTAAAATCCTAGCATCCTATCATGCTGTACTAACAATCAATATTGTTAATTAATAAATGAAAATAAATTATACCTTGCGTGGTTCGTGGCTTGAATTCGGCACCCTATGGAGTCCAATGTTCGGTAGGATTCGACTTGAAGGATTTGGTGGAAAATTAGATGATTTCCAACGAGTCCAATTTTCCAGCAAGTTTCGGTAGTTTTCCAGCAACTGTTTCGGCGGTTTTGTGGCGACTGCTCTTGCGGGCCAATCGGGGGTAAGGGTCAGCACCGTCTCAGCGAGCTTAACCCAATGGTGGTGACGATTAGGGCGGCTGTAGCAGCAATGATCACCGATGGTGGTGTCGAGTTCGGTCGGGGCAGTCGGTCTCTCCGATTGGATTCACGGCCAGCCTCGACGGCTGTTCTAGGTACGGGGGATGTGTCTAGAAGGTCAAGGGGAAGGGTTTCGATGTCATGGTGGCAGTCCGGCTCAGACGGCATCGGGACAGTGGTGAAATGGTGGCGGATTTCCGGTGACACAACAGCTGGACAGTGGCCAATGTGGTCGGGTCGACAAGGCGATGGCACGGCGGAGCTGGGCGGCTTCGATCGACAGGGGTTGGAGTGGTGCTCGGAAGTGACGCTGACCACAAGGGCGGCAGCTAGGGTTTGGGAGGGGGTTGAGAGAAATGTTGTGATTTGGGGAAGAAGATGAGAAAGTGTGGTCGGTCGCAAAGTTTTTAATAAAACTTGACTCGACACTGCTCGAGTCAAGAATACTAAGTAACTTTTAATAAATCCTAAAAATTCTAGAAAAAAATGGGAAAAATCTCATAAATAACATGACATCACAACATCCAAATGACATGCATTATAACTAATATCCGACACAAATACGATATACGCATCCTAATGCATTTTCGGCCCCAACTAATTCTACGGTCACAAAATAAAAAAAAACAAACCATCAACTGTATACTCTCATATCCACTGCGAACTCAGTATGCTGATGCGTGTCTGACACTATCATCAAATACTTCAATATACATGAACCCTCATAACACGTGCACACTATCGGCTTCGGCCCCCCGCACGTGCTTTGAAAGCTAAACTGACTCGAACAACGGTTGAACCGACTGGCTAACGACTATAAAACTCTGACTCGAGTCTTGCGTTTTACATTGGTAGTTCTAAGGGATCAAAAAAAATGAAGGGAGAAAACACCAAGATAGACATCAATAAAGCCAATCAGTTCGTGATGCTATCGGGTTTGCAGCTCGGTGGCTCGTCAGTAGGTGCCCTTCGGAGAGTTCTATTGAAGTATATAATTGTTTTCTTCATATAAGAGTTAGCTCTCATTGCTAGTTTGATATAAGTGATTTTTTTGACCAGTAACACGTGTTTTTATAATATATGTAGGTGATGACCATGGATTGCAGTAATGTCTCTTGCACATACATGTTAGACGATGGGTCAAGACGCAAGATGAATAGAACGCACAGATGGGTCGAGACGCAAGATTCAGAATGAATTAAGTAGCAGATTAGAATTTTTGTAACGACCCGTCTAAACCTGCTAGATGTTACTAAAAAAGTTAAATTTGTAAACATAATATGCAAGAACTTGAATTCTAATACGGCAAATAAGTCTATAATTTATAACTCATAACAAAAATAAATCATGCAGCATATGAGAATATATAAAAATAACCGTCCCACAGTCTCGGATCGTTTCCCATAACCACATTTATAACGCAAGAGTATAAAAGCAAGTCCAGTATATTATCCATTTGCCAAACCTGAGTTGGTAAAAGAACCACCCAGCACTCTTTTATTCTTAAGTTCAAAGCTGTTCAGATGCGGAGGCAATTCCGTATTTGTGATTAAACCACTAAACCATATAATTAAATGAAACAAGTCAATATCATCCCTATCATTATTTCTCAAGTCATTCTCAGATTATGAGCCTCTCAGGTCTTTCTGAGATTATAAGCCTACGCCAAGCTCTCGATATGCTGGGTAGGTAGCCGCCCATCCAGCTACAATCCCATGTATGCGCACACACGCTATGTGGCCCACGGCTTGTAGTTACCGATATTTGTCATTGACTCACCCTCTCGTTAGAAGTGCATAATGAACCGTCTTGCACCATTGTGCCCTGGCACCCAATTCGGCATGGGGGCAGGTGTTTAATCTTTTAGGGGGTGCTGCCTTGTGCCGAATTGAGTTGACCCTGGTTCCATTCTAGCGCATGGTGGTCAGATACTCAGGTCAACCAAGATTCCCACATAGTAATTTTAAAGGGTGCGGCCCCGTGTCGGACTGAGTCAATTCCTTTACCCTAGTTTCACTCGGTGCATAGTAGTCGGATCTAGACTCATGCCAATCAGGGCTGCCAACAAGGGAAAAATACAATATTTTAAATAATTATACAGACCTGGATAGTTCGTACGTGAATTTGCAACTGCAACCAACGATCCTAATCTGAACGAGAACATAAAATTACTAGGTTGCCTCACTGCTCAACACGATACAAGGACATGGATCAAGCATTGATGCTTGGAAAATGACCCCCATCTCACAATTACACGATTTTGTCACCACTCTCTTCCCTTGTATACCTAAGGATAAGTGACTCAGTCCTAACATTGTGACCTCACCATCTCCCGTTGCAGTAGAGACTTAATAAGTCTTGGATAATGGAGATGTTTGGAGTCCTAAACCCTTAACTAATCGGCATGAAAGGAATGAATGTGTACAACATGAGTCAAATAAAACATCCACAATAACTCCTTGAATTAGAATTTTACCTCGAACCCTGTGGTTATTCTCCTCAGCGTCCTCGATTTTGACCGCATAAAGCTTTACCTTCCTCTTGTCCGCCGGTTCTGCAGGTGCCGGGTAGCGAATAGGAGCTGGTGCCTTTCCTTTCTCAGACTGCTCCTATTGCTGCTTCGGAGGCTGACGACACTCCTTTTGTATGTGTCCCGTCCTTCTGCAGTTGGAGCTCCGATGGGACTCGTTGCAATTCCCTGAATGCATCTTGTTGTAATTTTTACATTGTCTATACAGAATCTCCTCAAACTTCCTTTTTAGGTTCCCATCTATGTTCCTTTCGTAGTTATCATACTGATGTCTTGCTGACTTGTTTTGGCTACTAACATGGTTAGCATTTTTGTGTAGTAGCCTTCCCCTGCTTCTGTGCACGGTCATACTCGAACACCAACTCATGAGTAGTGGCTGCATTGATCACCTCGGTTATAGTGCCAGTTGGCACCATAGCAACCCTACTTATCAATTCTGGCTTCAACCCCCAAAAGAATTTGTCCACTCTAGCCTTGTCAGTTGCCAGAATCCCAGGTGCCAAACCCTCCAACTGTAAGAACTTATTGGCATATTCCTGGATCGATTCCTTACTTTGAGCTAGGGTGGCGAATTCCAATGCTTTGTTCCGGACGGACTCTGGAAAAAATTGTCTATTGAAAGCGGTCACAAATTCCGCCCATGTGATGGAAGAAATCTCACGTCGATGAAAAGTAGTTTTTTCCATAGATTTCCACCAGTAAGATACTTCCTCCTGAAGCATGCATGTTGCCAACCTCACTTGATGGCCGTGGGGCACAGATAGAGCCCTAAACGCTTTTTCGGGAATGTCTATCCAGCTCTCCACCTTTATTGGATCAATTCCTCTAACAAATACCTCATCTCCACTCTCCACAGTGTAACAATCACTATCATCAACAGCTGGCGGCACCACTTCTCAAACTACCAATGGAACTGGGTTTGGAAACTCCCCTCACTCGCCCGGGTCAGCTAATCCTGCCCGCCCTTGGGCACTCTCCTGATCACCATCTAGGATGATTTTGGGACCCGCTGCTGAGTTTGAGGCTCCATTCCCTGCTACCACTCCCGGTAACCACTGAAGAATATTTTGAGCCATAGAATTTGTACTTGTTGACACCTGCACCAGTCCCTATATAGCCATCAAGATCTGAGCCAATACATTCTCTATGTTCAAGTTTGACAGAGTAGATCGGTTTGTCTGTCTACGAGTGCCTGCCATCTGAAACGTCAAAAATTGTTCCGTTATGGCTCATTAATATATTTTTTTCCAATGCTAACTTCGGTACATTAGAGAATGAATTTGTTAATTAATACTATTAAACAATATAGGAAAAGATAATTACTGGATTTTTCAACAAGGTGCTTGAGTCATAAGATGTGAGCTAGTGGGAAACCGTGCTCTGATACCAACTGTAACGACCCGCCCTAACCGTTCCTGGTCTTACTTATAAAGTTAATTCATCAACATAACATGCAAGAACTTAAATTCTAATACGGTAAATAAGTCTAGAATTTATAACTCATAAAAATAAATAAATCATGTAGAGTATGACAATATATAAAATAACTGTTCCACAGTCTCGGACCATTTCCCATAACCATTTTTATAACACAAGAGAATAAAAGGAAGTCCATTTTATTATCAATTTGTCAAACCTGAATTGGTAAAAGAACCACCCACCACTCTTTTATTCTTCAGTCCAAACCTATTCACCCTTGGAGGCAATTCCGTATTAGCTATTAAACAAGTAAGCCGTATAATTAAATGAAACAAGTCAATGTCATCCCTATCATTATTTCTCAGGTTTTTCTAAGTTTATAAGCCTCTCAGGTCATTTTGAGATTTTGAGCCTATGTCGAGCTCTTGATATGGTGGGAGGGTGGCTGCCCATCCAGTTACAATCCCATGTATGCACATACATACTACGTAGCCCACGACATGTAGTTACCAATATTTGCCATTAACTCACCCTCTCGGTATCACAAGTGCATAATGAGCTATCTTGCACGATTGCACCCTGACACCCCGTTCGGCATAGGGGCAGCAGGTGTTTAATCTGTCAGGGGGTGCTTCCTTGTGCTGAATTGAGTTGACCACGGTTGCATTTCAGCGCATGGTGGTCAGATACTCAGGTCAACCAAGACTTCCACATAGTAATTTTAAATGGTGCTGCCTCGTGTCAGATTGAGTCAATTCATTGACTCTAGTTGCACTCGATGCATGGTGGTTGGATTTGAGCTCAAGCCAACATAGCTGCCAACGAGGGAAATATACAACATTTCAATTAATATTACGGACCTGGATAGTTCGTACGTGAACTTGCAACTGTGACCAACAATCCTAATCTGAACGAGAACATAAAATTATACATAAGTATAATTTTATTCGAGTAGAAATGCATGCCCCTAAATGCCTAATATATCTATCATTATTAAAATTCGACAACATAAAACACGCCACATTCAACAATAATAAATATTAAATTTTGAACAAATCTAGTGAGATAATTAATTATTCATGTGACAATCATTTAAGTACTACTTTACATTAATTATCTAGATCATAATTCACACTTAACAATTGATAATATAATTATTAATTTATAAAAAAATATTTAATTACTATTATTAGTATATTTTCCTTTGAGATGCTAATTACTTAACCACGATCTTGATGATTAGGTTTACTATAATTGTTAATAGCACTTAATTAATTGACTCATTCGATTAAATTCTTTAAAATGATTTGTATTATCCTAATTCAAATATTTTTATTTTATTTAACTCAATAAAGGTTCGAACTTTCTTTATTTTCATTATGCTATTTAGGTTCAATGCTTATGATTTTTACACGATTATAGTTTATTTACCCGTTTTCTACCTTACTAACTTGTAATTAAAATAATTACTTTATTTACCTAATATTAAATTTAATATAGTAAAGGTGAAATCTTTATGTTCTTAATCACCTATAACCATCCACTTTAATTTAATCGCTTATAGTAAGCCGATTAATTATCAACCATTTATCATTACCATATTTCATTACTTATGCATACAATAATTTATTATTTTAGCCACTTTAGCCAATAACTCATTAGAATAATTATTTTGAAGGATTTATTACTAGTTAGAATTATTTTTAACTCTAGCTATATCGAGTCTGGCATAAATTATAAATCTGCCATCTTCTTCTTCCCGAACGTCCCTTCTCTTATCCAAACTCCATCTTTGCACCAAAACCCCTGACCCTGATGTCTTTTTTTCCAACCCAAAATCGGAACACGACTCCATCAACTGCAACCTTCCACTGCAATCCTATTGGATGCCTAAAGTCCATGCTTTACAGCAGCTATCCAATGCGACCCCGTCCTGCACCAAGGCGCATGATATTTGGTCAGCAGCACCACCGGAAACGCTTCCCTTCTTCCTGCATGACAACCTAACATCAAGGCCAGGTGCTGTGAGCATGCACGACATGAGCCTTGACCGGTGAACTGGTATGGATGTCTGGAACCCCCCACAACGTTGTCCATCATCCAACCCCCATATATAGAACTCATAACACACTAGAGATGGCAACTTAATTATCCTAATTTAACCAATTACATAAGCATAGGTCGTTGATGAAGCTACAGAAAAACAAAACAATCATGATTTGATGAAACAACAAATTCACATGGCGATCATGAATTGCATGCTTACGGGAAAACAAAACAACAACAAAATGTGTAAAAGAATGTCAAGGGGAACATACCGAACCATACACGTAGACAAAGTGTAAGAATGTTGCGAAGAAAGGAGAGCAAAAAGGAGAGAAAGATAAGAATGACGGATAGGATGAGGAAGACGCCCCCTCACAACTTATATAATGAAATGATGGCTAGGGTATGTGAAAACACCCCAACACCCGTATTTCATTTAACCGGGTAACCGGGTAAAGAATAAAAATATAACATTTAACCGGGTTGAGAATATAAAATAAATAATAATAATATTTCTCCAACGTTCGATCCTTCCCCAACTGAGTCGATTATATAAATTTTTTTTTTCACGGTCTTTTCATTTGTGTGAATGTTAATGCATGATATATTTATACATATTTTTTTTTTACATGTTGATTTGACAATGTGACCCTTGATTGCACTTTTAGAGGAGACTTAGTCCATCTTATTTTCACTAATTTTATCGACTTTAATCAAAATTATTTTTGTATATGAATTAATTTACATGTCATCCATGTAGTAGCATGTTAGGGTTTGTGTATACATTTATACATAGCGATTGACACTTCCATCTTCAGACGCTGAGAGTAGATCCGCATAGGTTAGATTCGAGTTAGCCGATCTAACTAGGAACATTGACAATCCACTTTGGTTTTTACCGAGCGTGACCTGGATTTGGGATGTTACATGGAGTCTGCATCTAATCTGTGGCATGTGTACTGGTCAATGTCGACTCATCTTAACCATCCAGAAAATTAGAAGTAGGACTGATATATCTAGAAGGGTGAGTGTGAAAATGCTCGGGTGGAGGCTCGACTCTGTTTGACATCTTTGGTCACATGAAGAGTAAATGAATCTCTCATAAATAACAAGACACACTGCTCTAAGACTGACATAAGGTCTCTATCTGTGGTGATGTACAAATCTCCATCTGAGTCCCATTGGGGTAATTAAAACTCTGCGTATGATACTAAGTGGCCCAAAAATATAAGTAGGTCCATGGACATGTCTCCAAGATCATCATGATTGGACTACACGACAGGTGGGCAGTCTACAGAACAACCTATCAATAACGAGTCTAATAGATAACTCCTAAGTGACTCTAGTTCAATCAACTGGCAGAGGCATGCATTTGTCAATACTGTGCTAGTCATGTACTTCTAAATGGATGGGGTTCAAATGACCCAAAGAGCCACTATCTCCCCTTGAGTCTACGGGGACTAGTATTGAGGTTTGACATGTGTCTCGCCCATTCTTCAGTGGAGTGTGACCTGTCGTCCTACACCAATTTGTATCACTAATCTTGACTCACATTACTACTACCATTTGGTAGACTCTTAAGCAAAGCTGTTAGTTAAGATAAGGAAAAACTGGTGTCTTTATTTGATTAGCATGGTCTGGTTTGACTGAAGTCCATTTTTGTGTAGCTCCCAAGTTACGGTGAAGTTGTCTTGTCTAGACTGGTCTACCATCAACTATCTGCGCTATAAGCCCTAAATAGTACCACGAAGGTACCTCATATACTTGGGGCAAATGCTAAATCCTGTCTCAAGTTAAGGACCTAATCATGATGGGGAAGCACCAGGAAATCGCTCTCTCCCTAAAGGACACTCCCTCACTAAACCATCTAAGCAAAATGCTTTAATATGAGTCGAGCTCCTCTCGTTGGCTGAGGCCACACTACATGTCTGACCATCAGTGTACCCCCATACGTATCCTGTCATGCTGACTAAACAATCTGACCATTGTGGTCATCCCATCTGGAGGTCATACTACCTTGTTCTCTAGCTCTATCGATATGCATACCCTATAAAATTGACACTCACAGCCTGATGATACTATCTTGCAATACACATCTAACCTAAAGATGTCAGGTCAAGGTGATTGTATGCAAGATAGCGGGTGAAGTCAATCATGTGTCATCACATCAGAACATTTTCAGTGAATGTAACGTTCCTCTCCCTCGCAGATCATACCATAGCTATATCTTGTCATCAACCTCTGACCATAGTCTTCTTTGAAAGTTGTCACATGCGATCTCTATGTAAGGCTAAGAACATCCTCAAGTAGCTATCCTCCTGTAGGGCAAGGTAACTACTTGGCCTTTTCTTTCACCATAATTGTTCACTCAGACTGTGTTAGTGCATCACAGATGATGGTTGTGCATCATGCACGGTGGTAGGGTGCATTTGGTTAGTGGTGGGGCATCACAGTTGGTGGTTGGGCAAGTCAAATGGTGGTTGTGTATCATGGATAGTGGTTGTGCAACTTGGAACACAATCATGCACCTCGGATGGTGGCAATGCTATCCAAATGTTGAAGATCTTATCCTAATCATGTACATTGTGAACTCACTACTTTCTCTGGCATGTTTTCCTCCATGAGTTTGTATAATCAGACATAGCTACTAACAACTCAGCTTAGGCTATCTAAACATGTGTGCCTGATCTAGTGGGGGTTTCGATCATAGTGATGACAAATATGATGGTTATCCAATGCTAAGTCTACACTTATCTCCTTCAATCTGGGGTGACTCCTCCTATAGACGCTGGCTGGTTCTTAATAGCAATCACTAATCTGGCCTGGCAGATTGAGTGACATCCAGTCACCAGCATAAATCCATGGTCAGAGCCAATCTTGCTCATTCTCGGTGTGCTCATGCCTCTATCTGATGAAGAGAAAACAACATTATTGTTTGGATAGACATACACTAGTGGAAGAGTGGGAGGCGGTGAAGTGTCCATGAGCCTGTAGATCCACCTTCCTACTCATCCTCATCCTTTATTATCTCCTAGGAGTACTCCATCCAAGTCATTTCCTCCAAATTCTCATTTGTGCTCCAAGTGTTCCAAGTTCTTAGGCGGATTTGGTGGCACAGCCACATCCTCCATCCACAAGGATCTGTATAAAGGTTTAAGTTCTCCAAGGTAGATCTCGAGCTATGTTTGGTGGATCTATTCAAGACTCTCGATGGTCCATGCTCATGTGTCACATAACTCTGCCAGCGTACATTAACTCCCTACTAGTGTCACTCTTATAACTTAGTCTTGCGGTGTACACTATGTTCCAAGGATGGGCTGATGTGATGACATGCGAAAGATGGGCAAGTTCTCCAATGTGTTTGTCAAAGTTCTAGGTACTCTCAGTTACCATCCAACTCGACCTTAGCTAGCTGCACATGTGAACAGTATTAAGTCGTCCAAATATCTAGCATAATAAAAGCAAAGATGTGTAGTCTTTAAGCTTAACATAGCATTCTAATGAGATCCATGATGGTATCTACTGAAATCTGATCTAATATTCATCTCATAACTTCTCTAACCATTAGCACTGAAACATCCACTACTCTTGTAACACCCCGACTCGGCTCACCCTTGAACTGACCCGGAAATGCTACCGGCGACCGAACCGTTCGATAATCTACTAGATTTGGTTAAGCCGACCCGGATCTACTCTCGGCGTCTCAAGATGAAGATACGATATTCTATATGCATGGATGAATGCCCGAAAATCCTGGCATGCTACTATATGGATGACATGCAACAAATTTACACAAATGAACACAATCGCATCAAAATTCAAAAAGGATTTCTAAGTCAAAAC
>JAVDBV010048653.1:0-23014 GCA_032619315.1 Piper longum | reverse complement strand
CTCTAATGTCATCCACCCTGACTAATTTGTATATTTTTTTGAAGCAGAAACCTACCGATCCAATTTAAATCTGCAACCATGGTCTCGCCCCACTCAAAAGGTGGTCAAGTCACTTATGTTTGTTCCTAGGGTTGGGCACGAGCTAGTCTAGTTTTGCCTAATTCGAATTTCACTCATTTGATAAACGAATCGAGTTTCAAATTATATGATTTTGAGTTGAGTTATTTTAGCTTGAGTTTCGAGTCTAGAATGATCAAGTTCAACTCAAGCATCCGTCCTATTCGAGTTTTCATCGCCATAATTTTGAATATTTAGTTTGTTTTCTATAATGTAATATTTTTTTTATTTTTTTTGTAAAAATATAAATGATATTCTCCTTAATTGATAATCATACATTAACTATTAGATTGTTTAGATTTAATTAATTTATACCAAATTATCATTTTTAATATTATATTATTGTGTATTGTTAAAAAATATTAATAGTTTATATTAAACGACGAGTTGAGAGCCCAATTTTAAGTAGAATCGAGTTTTTTCAAGTAGAATTTGATATAACTTAAAATTGGCTTTATTATAATAGAATCAAGTCAATTTTTTTAAGATCAAGTTTTAAGTCAAGGTTAAAATAAATCAAGTTTAAGTCAAGCCGAGTCGAGTCACAAAGACTCGCGAGCTTGCCAACCCTACATCCATCCCTTTAAGGAGGGTTTAATTCATCAAAGCTTGATTCAATGGTTTTCTTAGTCTTAAGTGCTGATTTTTTTATGAAAAGAAATTTGATTTTTATTTTTTTCCCCAATCTGAAGAGTTTTAAGGGAAGAATAAGGCTTTTTAAAAAATTACAAGAAAAATTGGTAATTAATGATTATTCACAACTGAAAATAATAATTCAATAGGTAATTACGGATAGATGATAACACTTAGTAATAGCTAAAGTTTTGAAAATTTTAATTGAAGGTATTTAATGAGTGTGAATTTTGCTACCAACTGATAGTAGTATTATTTGTATTTGTTGTAGCTTGTAAGAATAGATTAATACTTTTTGCAGATGATAGAAAAAGAGATCTTTTGGCTGTTCATTCAATTACATTACATTAATATTTGCTTGTCATTAATCATGCCAATAAATTGTTGTTAGTCCGTTTGTTTATCTTATTCATGTGTTAATGCATGTTTATTTTTATTGCAAATATATTGATATATGTCTGTTTTTTTTAATAAAAAATAATTTGTCACTATTTAATCTCGAATAATTATTTTCTACTTCAATTTTTTACCTAAATATTCGATTATAATATCTTTTTTAATTATATCTTAAAAATTAGAAAAATAAAAAGTTTTTTTTTAACAGGAAGAGCAAGGTTGAGGATGGATACCTTGAAGACCGTGGCCCCTATCACATGTCTAGTCCATGGGACGAGACTGGACTAGGATTTGGTAGTTGTTCCTAAGGTTCCCGTGTCCAAGAGAGGTGGTCGGAGCATCTCGGTGGTGAAAACAACCTACCACACTAATCCGTGCTATGTTGCAGGCATGGAGCATAGTGCACGAGACTGTCAGGAGCGGCAGTCCATGTGGCTGATGTATCGGTAACGCGTACCAAGCATGGGGCCGTGTCGGTACCAAGAAACCTCATGACGGGTGTAGTGCATGATGCAGCGGTAGCCGAGTGCTGGTGACCGAGCACAATCAGCTAGGCGTCTCAAACATGGGTCGTGCATGACCAATTAGTTGTACCGAGCAAGGATCAGGTGTGATCGATACCCTGTGCCGAGCACATGTCAAGCGGTACCAAGCAATAAGCGGTATCGGGTCTCAGCGTGATCAGTACGAGTAGCGGCACTGGGTTGCGGCAGGTACGAGTAGCACGTGCGGTGATTGATAATGGTACCAAGAACCAGCGCTAGTGCGTACCGGTATTTGGAGCAGTCAGCGTGTTCGAGCGAGCGAGTGGTCCCTGTACATGGAGCGTGAACGAGCGCTATCAGTAGCGAGTACCGATACCCAAGATTGGTGACCGGTACCCGGTAGCGGTGATTGTGGGTGTGATCGGTAACTGGATACTGGTGTTCGGAGCGGTACCCAGTCCTGTGCGGTGTGAGTGCCGATGAATAGCGGTACTCGAGTTCCGGCATTCTGGTCGTAAATTGCCACAACGTTGGGAGGGTTAAACTCTTGGGTTTAATTGCTGGACTTGGTCGAGCCATGGGTAGAACTTGGTCAGCAATGCAACCAATTTGTAGATAACGATCATGGTAGATTCGGCATCTTTTATCTAATGGTGAATTGGATAAGGCAACATCCTTTGAGATAAAGATGGAATCAAATCCGATGAGTATCTTGGGGAGTTCAAGATAAACACGGGCAGAGGAATATAAGTATCTGCTAGCATCTTCACATTGAAGGGGACGTCAATTGGTTTTCTGCACTTGAGAGGAGAAAACTCGAATTGTGGAGAAAACGAGTAGGAGATTGTGTGAGAGTGCTATGTGGAGTACTCGTTGAGATCCATTGTGGGTGGTCGAGTTGCTGCAGCCAGACCTTCATGTCGAAGGGCTGGAACTTCACAATTGCTTGGAGTAGTCGTCATTCAAGAGATCGATGTACATATTTGAGTGAATTGCATGTGATAAGTCGAACCAAGGGGTGAGACTTAGGGTTGC
Source organism: Piper longum (assembly GCA_032619315.1). NCBI lineage: Eukaryota > Viridiplantae > Streptophyta > Magnoliopsida > Piperales > Piperaceae > Piper > Piper longum. The sequence goes on along the minus strand of JAVDBV010048653.1, from coordinate 20,348 downwards.
ATTGTGAGGATTATATGTGAGAAGGGTTCTTACGGTCTTTTTGTTGAATAGGAGACCAACGTTGTGGGATTTGCATGTCCACAACGTGTAATTAGTTAGGGGTGTGATGCTTATATATTCCTTTGTTCATTGATTGGCATAAAGGTTGGAATCGAGATTCCGTAATAGGCCAGAGTTGACATCGGGTTTGGTTACTTGATCGAGTTCGATGGGATTCCGAGAACTCGATATACCGTGCATCGGGTAGCGGTATCGGTGGTGTCAGGTGTGTTGGGTATTTAGCGGTACTCATATTAGTGATTTATCAGTATCGCGTGTGCATGTGTTGATTATCCTGAATTACTATTTACCAATAGCTGATAGCCGGTTGGGTGTATTGGGATTCAGTAGTGATATATTGGTGTTATTATTTTTAGGATTACAGTGATTAGTTTTGTTACATACTTGAAATTGGTTGATATTTTCAGAAGAAAAATAAGCGCATGTGATGTGTTTTAAGGCAAAAAATTATAATATAAGGGAAGCCCTCCCTCTCTCCCACCGGTCCCGCCTTCTCCGTCTTCCTCCAGAGTTCAAACTTCCTTCTCCGGCGATGTCCGACCACCTCCTCCACTCCAACCGATAAAGGTTGCATCTTTGGCTGGCCAGATGTGGAGAACCACCCCTCCCCGGTATCTGAGAGCCATTGTAACACCCCATATCCTGTTCACGCTCGTGAACCGAACTGGCATGTTACGAGCCCCAGTTAGGTCAGCTAACCCGAACCCAACTCGCACGGATCCAATCTCGGTGTCTTAAGATGAAGATACAACTTATCATACATGCATAAATACGTTAAACCCTAGCATGATACTACATAGATAACTTACAGTTCAATTCACACACCAATACCATTACGATAAAAATTAATAAGAATTTTAAAATATAACGGACAGAGTTTCCCCTAAAAATGCCATCAGGGGCCACCCTGTCACATTAACATATACAAATGTATATACAACTATAAATTAACAACTTTATTCACATGTGATTCAAATCTACTGTAAACATCTTTCTCTAGATCTTGGGTCTTAGCCCACCTGTGCCCTCTATTCACATTTCATATCATCTCATCATATCTTAGCAGTTCATCACATCATCATGCTTTTCATTTTCCTCACATTAATACTAATACAATGTAATCATAAACAAACTATTAAACAATCATTCACCAAATATTTGTGTGTGTGCAGAAGACCTTGTTGCTCCTCCGTCCAGCTGGCACATCTATCTCATACTCGTCACCTACATATAGTACAAAAAAGTCTGTAACGAGCGTTACTGGTCCAAAATATAACTAATAAGAAACTGGCTATGAGAGCAAACTCTCATATGAAATCAAAACATTATATACTCCTCATGAACTCTCTGAAGGGCATCTAATGAGGAGCCACTGGGCTGCAAACCCGGTAGCATCCCGAATTAACTGAACTGCTGCTGCTGTTGCCGCCCTCGACATTTTCTTCATTTTTTAGTCTCAAATCCTAAGCCCTCTCCTTACCTCTATATTTCTCCTGGCCTTGAGCACGAAGGCCAAGTACTCTCAGGCAGTCACCATCAGTACCCTTTGAACCACAAGTCATGACATGCGCTTTACTAAACAGTACCCGTAAACCTTCACGTTCTCCGGATGTGAGGAACTCAAACGCAGAGTTGTCAGGATCCCTTGGGAATGGAACAGTCCGCTGGCACTAATCCAGAGCCCGCTTTGACTGTCACGGCATCCTCTCCATAGTACGTGCAGTCGATTTCTCTGTCTCTGATCTCACTGAAAACTTGATAAAAATATATATAGGCATGGGAAGGGATTTATAAAATAGACCTGAAGGCAACTTGCTGTGGATCTTGTTTTCGAAAATCATTCTCGAGGGATCTCATCCTCGAGGGTTATTGATTCGGAAAACAGTTCGGCTAAATGACCCAAGTTAAGTGGGATCCGATAAAACGCCACTTAACTCGTCCTGCAAGTCATAATCAAATATACAATGGAAAGAGCGTAAAATAGAAGCGAATCCTAATGGATCTGGTAGAAGCTCCAAGCGTGTCATCGCGCCTAGGCGGCGAGCTCCTACTTCGTACCTACACATCAAATCTAAAAGCTAACGCCCGCTAACTAAATGATGCATCAACTAGTCATAATAATCACAATACAATCAAAGTCAATCAAACAATCCAATAATCATTAATGTAAATCATCCTAATTCGTCATATTCATGCCAATTTTATTATATTTTTCTAAATTACATCCTAGTCATTTATTATGCTCATACTCGATCTATCTCATTAGATTACTTAATCCTCATCATGTCAATCATGCATTTCATTACTTCCTTCATGCTCGAACTTTTATCATTACAGTCAATCAATCCTAGCATGTTGTCTAACAATCATCAATCATAAATACTAAACTTAGAGGCAATTATACCTCGCGTCGTCTTTAATCGGCGATTGTTATGGTTTCGTCGCGTGTGCGTCTCGAACCTCGAATTCGGCGCTCAACGACGTCTGAAGCTCTATCGGGTTCGACTGGGTGAACTCCGCGGAAGATCCGGCAAATTCCAACAATCTGGTTTTCCGGCGAGTTCTGGTGGTTCTAGTGGGTTCAGTGGTTTTCCGGCCACGTTTCGACGGTTTTCCGGCGAGAGTCGCCGGCGACGTCTATCGGCCGGATAGGGGTCATATAGGGTACCATTGGAACCGTCTCGACGAGCCCGACACATCTGCAGTGTCGGCGTGGCCAACGGAGGTGGCGGCTCACCATAAAGTGGCAAAAACAGTGTGTGGCGATGGGTGGCTCGATTCGGCCGGGCTGGGCGGCGATTAGCTCCGATTTCGGTCGGGGACGGTTGCTAGGTGGTCAAGGAGGCCGAGGCGGCCACTGGACGGCGACAGAGATGGTCGTTGGCGTCAGAATCGACCCACGAATGTGTCGCGACCGCGGCGCTAGGCGCGTCGATCCCTGGCGTTGCGGCGGCCGTATGTGGTCGGGTAGGTCGGGGCGGTACGGCGACGCTATCGTGGCGGCACCAATAGCGGCGGCGGTGGCGCATTGGGAGGAAGGCTAGGGTTTGGGAAAGGGGGAAAACGTCGGGTGATAAAACAATCTAGTTAGGTGGCATTTGGCATTTTTGTAAATATTTCTTGACTCAACTCCGTCTCGAGTAAAAATAATTATTTACTCAAAATAAATTCTAAAAAAATCCAGAAAAATCAGGAAAATTCCCATAAAATAAAACAAACACACCAAATCAAAATGGCATGCTCTATAACTATTAACCCACCCAAGTTGCTCTTAACGCATTCTAACGCGGTAAACGGCTTAAAACTAATTCTACGATTAAACTGAATAATTAAATAGAAAAAAAATACTACATACTTTCATATATTCTGATAACTCATTCTTTTCTATTGTATTTATGACATTATCATCATATATTAAGTACATATAACTTCTCATAGCTCATACACATGACTAACATATATTCTAAAAATACTTACACTCAGAAAATAATATCCGAACCAAATGATTCTAAATATAAAATCATACCTCGAATCATGCCTTTAGTACGCCTTCGCCCGTGCCACTCCCTCTTTCCTCTCCCTCCGTTTTCTTCCCTCGCCGGCTCGTCGCCGTCGCCGTCGCCTTCCCTGCCTGCCCCCGCCACGGCCCCGTCGCCGCGTTCCTCCGCCGCTTCCCGGTGTCCGGGGTGAAGCTGTTCGGCCCCGTGCACCGCATTCGCGGCGGCGGCTTCCTCCGCCGGGCCGTCCTCGCCGTACTCGTCTGGGTCGGAGGAGCCCATCTCGTCGTTGGTTGCGTCGAGTGCTGATCAGGAGCATTTGATGGAGGCGAAGCAGGAGAAGCAGAGCATGTTCATCCCCGTCAAGGCTTACTTCCTCTCAACCAGGTCTGTTGTTTTGGAAGCTTGTCAATCCTATTCTTTTTGGTCGAGTTAGAGATTTAGATGCCGAAAGCACCAATGTTTTTAGTGTTTTGGAGATGAAAGTATTGATTCTTTACTCGTCTAGACTTTTCTTTGAAACTGGGAAGTCATTGTTGGTGTATAATCGAGATGCAGCATTTACTTGATGGGTTTGCAGAATCAGAATGTCTACAATGTCATACCACCAAATTCCCGTGCCACGAATTACACGGTGCTTAGGTACCGTGACGTGGGAGCAGACACACGAGTAAGCTCACGAGGTTGGGTGTTAAGTTATGTACGCAAATTGTTCATGATTTTGTGCTCAACGATGTATTACTGGAGTGAATAGTTTCAGTTCATTACCGAGATATTGTGGGTTGCTTTTGGACCGTCGTGCGGTGAGTGAATAGTTGCAGGGGATTGATCGGCAAAACACTTTTCCTAAAAGTTTGCAAAGTTCATGTATGCCTGTTTTTATTTTTATTTTGGTAATATTTTCTTTGAAGTTTGAATCTTTGCATTTTAATATGATTATCTCGATAGGTTAGGATTAGTAAATTTTTAAGGTCAAATGCTTTCTGAAAATTTCGAGGGAAGAGCGCATTTTCATGTCATCAGTTACTGTTACTTTCTTATTTTTCACAAATGCTGAAATTTTTAAAGAACTGTCATTTATTTGATTAATACTATTTGACGAGATTTTGTTGTGCAGAGTTTGGAATCTCACTTCAGTGATGAGAGCAACAGCTGTTACATGGTAGTTTTCCAGTATGGATCTGTTGTCGAGGTTGACAGCTATCTAAAGATTGTACAGAAACATTCTTCAGGCTTGCTTTCTGAGATGAAAAAAGATGGTAAAGTCTTTCAAATATTGCTGTTATGTGATTTGCGTATTATGTCTGCTTTAGTATCAATTGTTATCATATTAGAACTCCAAATATGGAAGGTCTACTTACTAAGATTGTTTATGGAGCAAATGTGTGACTGTGGATGCCTCTTAGCATGGTTCAGCATGGGGATTGCATCACTTATTTCATCTGTAAGTTATGGCTGCTGGTGATTAATGCTGAGATATAACAGCAGCGGGAGAGACTCAAAATGATAAATCCTATGTCAACCTTTTCACGAGCTTATTACTGTAAATAAGGTAGTGTGAAGCTATTTTAATCTTATTTGTATTTTGCAAGAATACAAATCCTGACCCATGTATTTCCTTTGTCTTTAATTAAAAAAATGGTTGCCAAGGCACCGTTTTGCGCTACCTATAGCCCCATTTTTAAGATTGTTCCAGAGAGGCATTCAACTCAAAATCTGGCTGCTTTTTTCTTGTATACGTGGTCCATTTAAATGAGCAAGTAATCAATTGATGAGAAAAAAATTATGTCACCAACCTTGTTCTATCTGGGAATTGGGTGTAGATAATGATGGGGATGATGATGTAACATTGTGTTATTTGTTGGAGGGAAGCTCGCTTTTTATATGACAATTGTACTTAATGCTGTATTTGTGTGAAGATTATGCTGTTGTGGAGAAGCCTTCTTTGGATACATGGATGAATGGTGGGTTGGACTACATAATGTTAAAGAGCTTGAACATAGATGGAATTTGTACAATTGGAAGTGTTCTTGGACAAAGTATAACTCTTGATTATTATTCGTCAAGTAAGAAACCACAAGTTTTATTGTTATAGATTCCTCTCCGTTGACCAAAAGTTACCCATTTATATATGTTTGTAATTGCTTTGGAAATTTTGTTAACATGTTACAGGTAGATGGAATGGTTGCAGAATTTACTGACATAAATCTTGGGATGGAGAATACTGGAACCTTTACCATGCAAAGGGAAAAACTTTTCCAGCTTGTTGGAAAAGCGAATTCTAACCTTGCAGATGTTATACTCAAAATTGGGCTTCTTGAAAGGTAAAGGAGACATTTGTTTTATGGCCAAGAGCGGCTTTCTTAAGATTTCCTCAACTTTTTGATATCAGGTTCATGGCCATGACAATTTTAATGGTGCTTTATTTGTTGTTTCGCAGATCAGATATTGCTTGGAGAAATGCAAATTATGCTCAGATATGGGAGTATCTTCGGGATGAGCATGAACTTACCCAAAGATTCAGTAGCCTTGATTTCAAATTGAAATTTGTTGAGGTATCATGGGGCTATACCCACTTGTATTATCCTGCATTAATGTTTCAACAACCATTTTTCTACAGCTTGATGCTTTTGTTTCACCGACTTATCCGATGCTTTTTCCTTGTAGCACAACATAAGGTTTCTGCAAGAAATTCTTCAAAATCGGAGATCAGAATTTCTGGAGTGGCTGATCATTATACTAATCAGCGTGGAGATTCTCATCTCTGTTTATAATATTTTCAAGGAATCGAAGCTAACTTCCTCTATCCGACATGTTACTCTGGAAGGCACAGTGGAGCCAGATGTGGAGATGAGCAGGATGTATAAATTGTTCTTACAGCCAATTTCTCAGAATTATGTTTCCCTATTTTACGTATTTCTAGTCAATTTTTGCTCTCAATTTTAGCAGCTCTGCACAAACTTGTGCAGATCAGGTGATTATCTTTAGCAGCTACTCGGGAAAGTCGATAAACATTGGTGATTATCTAACTTGGTCTCCATGTTTCTAAAAATGGAGTATTCTTTTCGTGGCATCTTATGATGTGTTGCCCAGAATCGGGCAATTCATTCACATTGAAACTCTTTGTTGGGCATGTATGTATTCAAGTTTCTGATAAACAAACATCTGTTTTTTCATTGAGCTCAATTTTGACTTCAAAATCTAATTAAATCAAACACAGGGCTATTTACAGGGCATTTTAAGAGCGCTTTGATCAAACTGATCCGGTTTGAACTGAAAAAGGTACATATCTTTTATTTTATAGTAAATTAACTAGTGGTTCGTTGATTAATTGAACTTTATAAAATGGTAAAGCCATGCTAGTTCCGAGACCTCTTGGGTTGACTGATTAAATCGATCGAACTCAGGTTTCTTAACCACCTAAGTTTAGCTCTATTCGCTCTTGGAACGCCCCTTACTCTGGGTGGCTCACCGAGTCACCCTAACCGTTTGTAAGATGCTTGCCACCAACACTCCCGCTTGGGGGTGCTTTGACTAAACCCTTTTTGTGCGCCAGGAATGGCTAGAAACTGAGAACTCAGTTTTAGATTTATATTCACAGAACTTTGATTCGAAGTTTAACTCAATATTAAATAAATTAGTATGCTCAGGGCTTAAGCCGCCTCAACTCAATTCAATTCCAAATGTAATATCTTATTTTAAGGACAAGGTTTTTTATCGCATGCATTGGAGTTTTTTTTTTTTAATTAATTAAACTTTAAAAATATATTATATAGTAAAAATATAAAATAAAATATATTCTAAGCATATCATATTAGATTGAGATATTTTAATTATAAAACAAATTTTAAGATAAATCATACAGAAGAAGAGTATTAGTTGAATCATTCTACTTCAAACTCAATTTGATTTAAAATACCTCAAACACTAATTAATCGAAGTCGAACAATCTGAATTTTACTTAAACTCGACTTGAAGCACTCGAAGATCAGCCTGATTAGGTACATTGTCGTATAAACAATAGACAAATGTAGTCATAAAGTTTCTTTTTGTTCCCTCTTTGTTGGTACCATCTCTTTGTTGGCAAAATATGAAGGAAATGTTAAGTTGAAGCTTGACAAGGTTAGCAGCCCTAGCAAGTCACGGTGACCAGTAATAGCAATTACATCAGTGTTTTCACAAGTAATACAAGTGATCTTACCAAGTAATACAACAAAATAATTTGCTAGTAAAAAAAAACACTGAACATCTAACATCCAACTACATAAAAAAAAGCAGCTTCTGTACATCGTCTGTTAACGAGTGTGATTCGCCACCGGGATGAGACATATTGGTCCAAGACTCCAAAAAACCATGGACGGAGAATACGGTCTTACCATCAGAACAAAACCAATAACGACCAACCATTTCAGGAGTACACTCTCCTCCATCACTTGCCAGATTCTGCCTTCTTGAAAGAAACCGAGGTCTGCCATTTCTTTCTGAAATGAGAAATCACATAAAACAAATTTAAAACAAGGATGCGGTCATAAATTCATAACTGATTATATATACAAAAAATCTCAGTAATAAGTAGTTTATATACCCAAAGCATGATGCAAGGTAGTAAATCCCCACCATCCTCTTAGATGCTGCATTTATCAACCTGTAATTCAGACTCCATGAGCGAGGGGGGTTTTGCAGTTGTCTTCAAGAGGTAAATTGCTAATTGGCATGAGTATTTGAGGCGGAGGATAATTTAAATCGCCAGCATCTACGGGTCGGCCTCCTCCAGTGCATTCCACGTCCCTTCCAGTTGTATCCGGTAGGACTGACAGATGTTCGGCTCCCGTGTCCAGGTGCATCCCACTCCCTAGCGGTTGAGATATTTGATTGGTGTCTTCGATTGGAAGTTCAGTATGACATTCTGGCTTGATTACACCATTTTCAGGTGGTGAAGACGCTATAACGTCATGTGCACCACCATCCATTTGGCTATTAGGATCCTCAGTCAACACTACAACACGGCTCCCACCTTCAACCTCTTCCCTTCCACAATCCACTTCTGTGCAGCTATCAGTAGTTCCTGACAGCGAAGGCAAATATCTTAGGTGGTAACTCACTGGTGCTGGATCAAACATGCGGAATTTCCCAGTGCTGCTGAAAGCAACTTCGGCATGTGCTCTTTTCTCAAAAATCACTTTGACACAATTAGTTTTCCTTGTAATTTCAGTTTCTGTTTCCACCAATGGGCCATACTGACCAAATACCTTAACTAGATCAGTCTCTGAGGGAAGAGTGCTCACTTCCGAGAAGTTTAAGATCAAAGCAGTTGGTCAAGACTCTTGATCAACTAATTCATTTACAGAAACTTCAGCAACAATGGCATTGCTTGATTGGTCATTGTCTTTCTTGACTGAGGGGTCTGATTCCAACTTATTTTCAGCTTCATCATCACTTGGAAGATCTGAATCCAACTTCTTTTCAGCTTCATCATTTATAAGATCAGAATCTTTCACTAAATCTAAATCACCAACTTCTTCATCTATAGAGACTTCAACATTGGCATTGCTTAATTGTTCATCATCTTTCTCGGCTGAGGGGTCTGATTCCAACTTTTCTGCATCTTCTTCACTTATAAGATCAGAGTCTTTCCCTAAATCTAAATCACCAACTACTTCATCTATAGACACTTCAACAACATTGGCATTGCTTAATTGGTCATCATCTTTCTTGGCTGTGGGGTCTGGTTCCAACTTCTCTGCTGCTGCTTCTTCAATTATAAGATCAGGGTCTTTCACTAGATCTAAATCACCAACTACTTCATCTTTAGACACTTCAACAACATTGGCATTGCTCAATTGGCCATCATCTTCCTCGACCGCGAGGTCTGATTCCAACTTCTTTTCTGTTTCTTGTTCACTTATAAGATCAGGGTATTTCACAAGATCAAAATCGTCAAATGCTTCACCTATGGGCACTTCAACAACATTGACATCACTTAATTGGTCATAATCTTTCATGACTGAGGGGGCAGATCCCAACTTCTTTTCTGCTTCCTCTTCACTTACAAGATCATGGTCTTCCAAAAAATCGAAATTGTCAAGTACTTCACCTATAGTCACTTCAACAACATTGACATCACTTAATTGGTCATCATCTTTCTTCTTGACTGAGGGGTCTGATTCCAACTGCTTTTCTGCTTCTTCTTCACTTATAATATCATCTTTCACTAAATCTAAATCACCAACATCTTCAGAATTAAGTAAATCGTCTGAGTCTGACTCGGATTTGCCTGATTTTGCAATACTTTGGCAACCATTCATCTTCTTAATTCCTTTCGTGAAATGGCCACTGTTCCAGTAATCAGAAAAGAAACTCGTTATCATAGGCAAGAAATTGTAGAGCTTTAAGGGGTCTTGAGCTGCAAGACGCAGTTGTGACAGCATTTCTTTAGTTGATGAGTACTCTTCACTAGATCCAGCTTTTCTCTCATGGGCTCTAGGAGAAACGTCAGATGCTACATCATCTTGTTCATTTTCTTCCACATCATCATTTCTGGTAATTTTCCGATCACTTCTTTTACAAGTCAAAGGAGATCGAGTAAGTTTAATAGCAACTTTGCTGATGCACTCACCAATCTTAAATGATTTATTAGCTGCAGGAGTAATCGCCTTGTCAACATTTTTTGAGAAAATCTTTCTTTTCTTTGACCGACCAGAGTCCCTGGTAAGAGAACCTACCTGATCATGATCTTTACCATCCGCTGCTGAATCAAAGTTTTTATACTCCATCAGATCTGCCAAACTCCTCTGCTTCTTTACTTTCCCAAGTCCATCCACAGAGAAACTCCTCTTTCCAGAGGATATATCTCTAATTTTCCGCTTCTTAAGTTCAGGAGTCCCAACTTCCATCACACTGACATCAACCAATGTGCCCTCAGCACACGAACACTCATTCTCGATATTAGGCCACGCGAGGTGTATGGAGAAGCTAGGAAGTTCCAAATATCCCTTTGCTCGATAGAAAGAAACTAACTGAGCTTTTGCTATTGTCAGATCAAGTTTATCATATCCAACCAAGGGCGACTGCGCCAGTTCCTCAAGGTACTGAACAAGCTTGTCAGGCTCAAAAGAAACCATGTTATAAGGCCCATACGCCCCGTCAGCCACACAGGCTCCTTCCCTAATCCCAGCATTATCGATCAGCTGGCTCTTGAACCTCCCATAAACCTCACTAGGAGTGCAATAGCAAGCCAAACCAAACTCCACCCGCCTCGAAACCTCGCCCACAGAGCAATCCACCGCATTCGAAAAATTCGCCATGCTACTCTGCCTGGACATTTGCGAGAAGTGGCTCCGGTAAGGCCGGAGGGTGGTGATATCGTTCCAAGCATACGCATGACTCCCGAAATACGCAACCAAGAAACCGTCCTTGTAGTTGTGCTTCAGAGCCTCCTCCGACGCATCGGCGGGGTCGAATATCTGCGCCGGCCACCACGGCTGGCTCCTGACCTTCCCCCACACCATATCCGACACATCGAATCTGCAGTCCTCGGGGGGCAAGAGGTACCTCGGGACATCGGGAACCGTGTCGCCCCGGCCCACCTCCTCCATGGGAGCGCCGATGCCACCCAAACCCTCCACCCCCTCGGCCTCGAGGGCCATCAAATCGGCCTCCGTGAGCGAGAGCTCCGACATCGACATGGACATAGATATACGAAAGCTAATACAATCTAGAACAATTTCGACCGCAAAAAAAAAGGCGAAAGATTGCTGCTATAAGAAGAAGAAGAATAAAAAAAGTGCTATCAAGAGGGGAGGTGGTGTGGAAAGGAGGTACCTTTTTAGGGGGGTTTTGCAGGGAAGGGGAGGCCGGAGCCGGGTCGGCGGCGAGAGGCGGCCGGGTGTGGTCGTCTTCTCCGGCGACGGGGTAGCCGGGGGTAGGGAGGGGAGGTCCGGTTAGGGCTTGGGGAGGTGGAGTGGAGTTGGCCACTGACACTTTTTCAGACACACCCGAGACATTTGCTGCTTACTTCCTTCCCGTCTTTGAGCTCGTGTCTACCTCCAACCGGCTCTGTTGTCTTTATTTCGTTTTATTATTGTTATTATTAAAATTTTGTTGTTTATTAAGAAATTAACACATAATTATGTTTTAAAATCTTGTTTTGTTTTTTTTTACTAAAATGATTGTCAATTACAGAAAGAATTCTTCTTACGGGCCGGGGACTACGATGTTTAAATATTAATCACATTTTGAACCTATTACTTGAATTAAGCTAACTGCCTAATCATTCCGTGCCTTCCTTCCTCCTGTCCCCCGTCTCTCTTATCCCTTATATCTTTGATCTAGATAAATGCTCTAATTTCTCTACTGTTGGTTAAATTTCAGATTTATTGTTTATTTGGAAGTTGGTAAGATAATTTTTAATATACAAATTCTAAGACCATTTTTTACACAATCCATAAATCTTAGAGCCATAGTACTACACACCAAAATTTAACCTAATATCCCTTAATGCTCTGCGGCAATGACATAATCTTGTCGTGGATTCCTTATTTCTTCGTACCTCGTTTAAGACTCTCTCTCATGTGCAAATAAAGGTTTGCGGGTTTTAATGGAAAAAATATGGGTCAAATTTCTCATTTGGGTATAAATAAAATAAGCCAAATTCCCATTCCTCAAAAGCAGATACCTTCAATAAGTTGGTAAAAAAACAGGTAAGTTTTTAACGTCTGATGGATATAAAACAGGTAAAAAATGTGCATTGAGAATAAACGAGTGTAATTAAATGAGAGTAGGTACGGTCCTTCTCGGAAATCCGTCTTGAGTCGACACGAAGAGAAAAAAAATGGTTGTTTTTTTGGAGAAGGGGAACGGTGTATCAGGGAATCGTATTTTCCCATTTGGCCTTAAGATAATTCCATTTTTGCACGGCAACAAATAAAAAGAAAATTCCATTTGCATTGAAGATATTATAACATACATGGATGATCCAAAGAACACTAGTTAAGTCATAAGTGTGTCGTTTAAGATACCACCAAACAAAGCCTTCTTTGATGATGACTCTCATTGTTTACAGCCTACCTTGTTATACTTGGCCATTGGGGAAAGATTTTTCGAATAGGCCTCAATTATATATAGGCCCATAATAATTACATAGAGAAGCAATTTTTCCAACTAAATAGTTTTGAGACAAATTATAAGGTAGGTAGGGGAAAAAGTGTAAATTAAGATCAAACTAAAAATTTAATGACAAAATATAACCGGCGCGGATTGGACGACAACAAGGTTAGCAGTGATAGTCACAAGTGGTACAATATATGTGGGAAGTACTTCGCCAAGTAATACCACAAAGAAATTCACTAGAAAAAATATACCTACTGAATATCTAATATTCAACTACAGAAAAAGAGCTGCTCTGTACATTGCCTGTGAACGTTAGATCGCCAGTGGAATGCCACATGTTGGTCCAAAACTCCAAAATCACTAAGATGGAGAATCAAGCCAACCATTAGAACAAAATCAATAACGACCAACCCTTTTCAGGAGTATGCTCGAGTCACCACCAGCCAGATTCAGCTCTTAACATGAACCAAGGCCTCACGATCCTTTCTGAACTGAAAAATAAAGCAAGGATGCAGTTATGGATTAATATTTATAAACTTATATAAAAAAAACACAGTAATAAGTTGTAAATTACCTAAAGCTTGATACAAGGAAGGTAATGGATCCCCACCATTCTGAGTCTCTGCTTTTATCAGTTCGAGCTTAAAAGTCATTGACCAAAGTGGGTTTGGCCATTGTCCTGCACAGCAATCTCAGTAACTGGCCCAGGTATTTCAGGCGGTGGGTGGTTATTTGCATCGCCAGCATCTGCAGGCAGGTTCCCTCCAGTGCATTCCAAGTGCCCATCACCTGTGTCAGGAAGGGCTGATGGACGTTCGGCTCCAGAATCCAGATGCATCTTGCTTCCCGGTGGTTGAAATATTAGATCGGTGTCTTTGCTTGAAAGCTCAGTATGACAATCTCTCTGTTCTACGCCATTTTCGGTTAATGGAGATGATATCTCGTTATCATGCTCAACACCATCCATTTGGATATTAAGGTCATCAGTCAACACTGCTACGGGGCTCCCACCCCCTTCATTCCTTTCCCTTATTTTATCCTTTTCTGTGCAGCTAACAACAGCCTCTGAGGGTGAAGGCAAGTATCTTAAGCGGTAACTCACGAGTGCTGGACCAAATATGTGGAATTTCCCGGCGCTACTGAAAGCAACCTCTGCATGAGCTTTTTTCTTGAAAACTACTTTGGCGCGCTTTGTTTTCCTCATTATTACAGTTTCAGGCTCCACCAAAGGACCATATTGGCCAAATATTTTCACAAGATCAGTCTGCGAAGGCAGAGAGTCCACTTCAGAGAAGTTTAAGATCAAAGCAGTTGGGGAAGACTCTTGATCAGCTCCTTCATTTTCAGACACTTCTGCAACATTAGCATTGGTTAATTGGCCATCATCTTTCATAACTGAGAGGGCGTCTGATTCCAAAATCTTTTCTGCTTCTTCTGCTACATGATCAGGGTTTCCCCCTATACCCAAATCCCCAACATCTTCAAACTTAACTGAATCATCTAAATCTGACTCAAATTGGGTAGATTTTACGCTGCTTTCACAAGCGTTAATTTTCATATTTCCTTCCGTTGAAAGGCTGTTGTTCCTGTAATCAGAAAAGAAACCAATTACCACGGGCACAAAACTGAAGAGTGTCAATGGGTTTCGAGCTGCAAGACAGAGTTGTGATAGCATCTCATCAGTTGATGAGTACTCTACTAAAGATCCAGCTTTTCTCATATGCTCCCCATGAGTTCTAGGAGAAATGTCAGATGCTACATCATCTTCTTCGTTCTCTTCTACCTCAGAACTCTTCTTAACCGTCCAATCACTGCTTTTACAAGTCATTAATGATCGAGTAAGTTTACTAGCAACTTTGCTGATGCACTCACCAACCTTAAATGATTTATTTTTTGCTAGAGAATCCACCTTGCCAACATTATTCGACGAAATCTTCCTTTTCTTTGATCGACCCGAGTCTCTGGAGAGAGAATCTACTTTGTACTGATCGTTGCCATTGGTAAAATCAGAGTTTTTATACTCCATCAGATCCACCAAACTTCTCTGCTTTTTGCTTTTCCCAAATCCATCCTCCGAAAAAATTCTCTTTCCAGAAGACGTACTTCTATTTTTCAGCTTCTTGACTTCTGGGGATTTAACATTGACATCAACCACTGCAGCTTCAGTACGAGCAAGATCAGTCTCGAAATCAGGCCATGCAAGGCGTATGGAGAAGTCAGGAAGCTCCAAATATCCCTTTGTTCGATAGAAGGAAAGCAACTGAGCCTTCGCTATAGTCAAATCAAGTTTATCATAACCACCTAATGGAGACCGCGCCAACTCTTCAAGGTACTGAACAAGCTTGCTAGGCTCAAAAGAAGTCATGTTATAAGACCCATACGCACCATCCGCAACACTTGCACCTTCCCTAATCCCAGCGTTATCAATCCGCTGACTCTTGATCCTCCCATAAACCTCACCAGGAATGCAAAAGCAGGCCAAACCAAACTCCACCCTCCTGGAAACCTCACCCACAGAGCAATTCACAGCATTCACAAAACTCGCCATGCCGCTTTGCTTCAACATTTGGGAGAAATGGCTCCGAAAGGGCCGCAGCGAGGATTTATCGTTCCAGGCATACGTATGATCCCCGAAATACGCAACCAGCACACCATCCTTCTTCTTATGCTTCAATGCCTCGTCCGAGGCATCGGCAGGATCGAATATCTGAGCAGGCCACCACGGGTGGCTCCTAATCTTCCCCCACACCATATCCGACACATCGAATTTGCAATCCTCGGGAGGCAAGAGGTACCTTGTTACATCTACCACTTTCACATCTACCATGGAAATGGAACCCTCACCACCCTCCATGGCTAGGGTTTCAAAATCGGCCTCAACATCAGAGGGCTCCGGCGACATGGATACAGAAACGAACACTACAACATTCACAGCAGCGATAGTGATGAAGATATGTTCCAAAAACCAAACAAAATTGACACCAAGAAATGGAAGAAAAGCCCCATGGTAGAGCAGGTGGAGATGCCCATCAAGAAGGTACCTTTTTGGGGGGGGGGGTTCGAAGGGGATGGGAGATCGGAGTCGGAACGCCGGCGAAATTTGATCGGAATGGTTGTCTTCTCCGGGAAGGAGATGGTTAGGGTTTTGGGGAATGGCGAGTGCAAATCACTGCAAGGTCATCTTATTCCATAACGTCCGAATTGATAAATCGCTGAGTGATTTGATGGAAAATATAGAAAATTATAATTAAACTTATGCCATAACTAAACCAAATCATTAGCATTATCAATAACTTCTCTAAAAAAACATCATTAACATGTTTAAAATTATAATTAAGGCTATACTGATAACTAAACAAAATCATTAGAATTATCAATAACTTCTCTAAAAAAATATCATTAACATGTTTACAATTATAAGGGATTAGAGCACTCTTGATACAGATTTCGATAATTGATCACAATTGCTTAATAAGTAGTAAAGTAGCCTTTATTATATATATACATGTAGGATATAATCTGAATTTTCAAAATTATCATTAAATAATTTTAATGATTGTTGACATCTTATATTATGCGATAGACCAGCCGAAGACATTATTATGATATTAGCTTTAATAATTTATGCATTTTAAACATTTGGATTTTTTTAAATATTTTTTATTATGGTTTATGTATATGATCTATATAATATTTTGACTGCTATTATTTTGGTAATCGCCTTATTAAGTAGTTAACAATTTTTGTGAATTCTTGACCTTGATTTTGGGACAATACACTTTTTAGCGGGTAAGATAACATAGTTGAAAAGGAAAAATGTTTGCAATTAAGATCGTGAAATTTGTTACAAAGTAAACTAAAAATTAATGATTTAAAAATAAATACAAAATCCCAAGGCATAATATTCTGCAAATATGCTTTATTTCTTTTGCATACCTACGTAATAATACTCAATGCTCACAAACACTGATGAACATTAGCACCTAACACAATTGTTCAAAGATTAGCTACGACACTTGCATAATGTAAGGCCAAAATAAACTTGTAAAATGAGCAGTGTAAACATGTAACATTGCAACCTGCGATCTTTGTTTGAAATCTGCTACTTAGAGTTTATAGTTGGTTGCAGCTCTGATCTTAAATTCTTGAGGTAAATCTGTTCATCAAAAGTGACTAAGAACGCCGAATTCTGCGTCTCTGTTCTGGGTTTCGAGGACGAAAATTGCCAAAGAGAGATGCCGATAACAGAGAGAGTTTAAGAACAATTGTGTCAATAATTGCGATGTAAGCATCACTACATGACTTGCTGATCAGCAAAACTGCGTATAATCCTGTAAACCCAACTCCAAATCCCAGTCCAACACTCAAATATGTCCATGGAGCATAGATAAATCCTTCACCTTCATCTTCATCATCAGTTCTTCTCAGACCAGGAATATTTTCACCTCCAGCATTGTCGTCATCACAGTCATTTGGAAGTGGATAACCACAGAGTTGAGTGTTCCCAGCATAGTTGGAAGCTTCAAATCTCTGCAACTGACCACCAGAGGGTATCCTTCCAGAAAGGTTATTGTATGAAACGTTCAGATATGACAAGAAAGATAAGGAGACGAAGGATTGAGGCAGCTGTCCAGAAAGTTTGTTTTCAGATACATCCAACGAGAGGAGCTGCTTCAGTTCTCCAATCTTGTCTGAAATTGTTCCTGATAATTTGTTACTCGACAAGTCTAGAACAAGCAATCCAGACAACTTCGACAAAGCATCTGGAATGCCTCCGGATAGAAAATTGTGAGAGAGATCAATGCTTGTAAGAAGAAACAGTATCTTGTTGTACTCTCGTTGACCTCTACCCATGGCCGCAAATAAACTCTCCACATAGTACACACCCCTCACAAATCCGTAGAATAGATAGGTGTTTATCCTTTGGTTCATAGCCATGGCTGATAAATTGCCTAAACTTGGTGGAATTTGGCCAGAAAGATTGTTATGTGCCAAATCCAGGACGTGTAAGGAGCTCAAATGTGAGAGTTCAAGAGGAATCATGCCTTCAAATTTATTCCATCGTAGTCTTAGAATCCCAAGAGATGATAAGTTGGTTCCCATCCAAGTGGGAATGGATCCTGAAAACTCATTCTCACCGAGATCTATTGTTTCCAGAGATGAGCAGTTCTTCAGAGCCAAGGGAAACTCTCCGGATAAGGAGTTGTTCTTACATGTAGAGATTTCAATTGGGTAAGAAGGACAAAGGACTGAGGAATACTTCCAGATAAATAATTTGAGGACAAATCTAGAGCTTTTAGATATGAACAGTTCCCCAGTCCTGGTGGAATCTCTCCAAACAGGCCATTATGTGAGAGATCAAACACTTGAAGACTCAACAACTTCCCAACTGACAGAGGGATCCTACCAGTTAAACTATTATTTGAGAGAGCCAAAATAAGCACATCTACAAGTGAGAAACCAATTTCTGGATCAAGAGAACCACTGAAATTGTTATGGGATAGATCTAGCATAGAAAGTGGTGAAGATGGGAGAGGCAAAGGACCTTCCAGCTTGTTGGATCTAAAATCCACATCAGCATCTGCAGAGATGTTGAAGGGATTTGGAAGTTGGCCTTGGATCTGGTTAAGAGAGAGATTTAGCAATGATAGATTGGAAGAGAGATCCCAAAACCATTCGGGTATGGTGTCAGCAATACTTGCATTAGAAAGATCAAGGTATTCAAGCTTCTTTTGGTTCTGAATCCAATGAGGAAAAATTGGACCAAGGTGATTGGAACCCATATACATACCAGAGACTTGAAAAGGAGGAAGCCATGAAGAAGAGATATTGAGTATGAATGAATTTGAGGACAGCTGAAGAATTCTCAGGTTTGTCAAATTAGCAAAATGGGTTTCAGTCAGAGTACCTGTCAAGCCATTAAACGAGAGATCTAGGTGCTGTAAATTGGAAAGCTGGCCTAACATCTCTGAGATTGAACCATTCAACCTGTTACCCACCAGATCAATATCCTCCAGGTGTTCTAATTTCCACAAAGAATTGGGAATCATTCCCTCAAATATGTTATAACCAAGATGCACTTCTCTGAGGGATTTAAGATGTCCTAACCATTCGGGGATTTCTCCATGGATCTGATTTAAGCTAACATCGAAAACCTTGAAATTAGGCAGTGGACTTTCTGCAGGACAGTTTAATGAATGCTTCCAGCTGCATGAGTTCCTAATGCTAGCAGGAAGCTGCCCTTGAAGATTGTTTTTGGGGAGCATAAATTCTTCAAGCAAAGTCATGTTGCCAATTGACACAGGAATACCACCAAACATGTTATTGCCAATCATTTTTATAATTCTAATACTTGGCCAACTACCTCTAAAGAGGTTAAGATTTTCGTTGGCACTAATGTCAATATGTTCCAAGTAAGGTAGTTCTGAAAGCTCAGATGGGATAGAACCATAGAAGGCATTAGAGCTGAGATCCACCCATACAAGACCAGTGACATTAACAATCCACTGGGGAAATCTTGCGTTCATGTTATTCATGCTGAGATCAAATAATTGGAGCCTGGTAAAGTTAACATCCAGGGAAGGATAAATTCCTGGCAGAAAGCAATTGGATAAGCGAAGTTCCCTCAACAACGGCAGTTGATTGATGTCTTGAATCCAATTCTCATTAACCATGGAAAGGTCCACACTTTGCATTTCAAGTGTCCTCAATAAAACAAGGCCAGAAACCCAGTTTAGGCTTTCAGACGTCAGCATAAAATTACCAGACAGATCTAAAAATTGCAAGCTAGACAAGTTCCCTATTTGCATAGGAATCATGCCACTGAATTCACTCCGGGACAAGTTCAGATACCTCAATTCCTTCATGGACCCAATAAACTTGGGAATTCCAACGCCACCAAAAGTATTCAAACTCAAGTCCAAGTACCTCAAAGACTTGAGTTCAAGCAAAGAAAGATCTATCTGTCCGCTCAAGTTCCAGAACCCATACCTGTTAGGCACTGAGTTGTACGTAAAATAAGGGTGAGGATTCTGGAGGTTAAGCTTGATAACATTTCCAGAAATGTTATCACAAGCCACACCTCGCCAGTAGCAGCAATTCTTACCCGACCAAGAAGAGAGACGGCTCTCTGGGTCATTAAGGCCGTCTTTGAACTTGATGAGGGCCCTCCTTTCCGACTCCACACAACAATTGGAGACTAAAAATTCTGAACAAACTGTGAGCACCACAAGCAAAGCATTTGTTATCAGAGTGCAACCCATTGGTGTAAAGCCCGGGTTCCTCAAGTTTAAGAGGGGGATCAAATGAGAGCATGTATATAACCGCACAGTTCTTGGTGTTTCTGTCAAAATTCAATGTGAAACCACCTACTGATTCTTTCCAACGTATCAAGCTTAGCCACCAATATCGCACACTGCGTGTAATATGTATGATAGTTTAATGGGCAGAAGTTGATTCTATGACGATCATATTGTATACAATGCAGATTAGGAATTCATTAGACAAGTTTTATGGCTGCTTATGGTTGTCACGTAGAATACACTTGTAAGAACATGATAGCATTTGTTTACTTCGTCACTATGTGCCTTGAACTTCAAGCAGCTTAAATAGAGTTAAAGATTGTTTGATTGAGATTTCTGGGTCAACTTCTCTAGTCTAAACTATAACTCTTTTAAAAAAAAA
>JAVDBV010048652.1:0-24890 GCA_032619315.1 Piper longum | reverse complement strand
GTTTTAAGCAAGTTCAGGCTATATTATAAGCATTAATGCAAGCATAGGAGACTCAAGGAGCTCAGCGAGGGGGTGGCAAACCGAGTCATCGGCTCAAAAATGGATTCATGCTGAGCTGAAAAGAACTTATATATAAACTCAGATCGTAAGCTGAAAAGTATTCATGAGCCGAGCTTTTGACCAGCTCAGGTAATGGGACAACCACTAACACAGCTCAGGTCGGGCTGGGCTTATAAGCTTGCCCAGAGTCGTGCACAGCTCGAGCTGAGCTTAGCGTGGCTCAATTCAAGTATTTTAAAAAAAACAAAAAGATCACTAAAATTAATGGAAATGTGAAAATAAATATTTAATTTTTAACAACTAATACAACTAAAATGGCTAAATTGTATCATTATTTGACTTAAATTTTATTTGATTTCATGGAGTTGATTTTCAAAAAGTCAGCTAAATTCGATTGATTGGTGAACCAAAATTCAGCTGTGAGTTCCATGCCAAGTTGAGCACACATGGAGTTTAAAGTCATAGATTTGTTTTCAAATTTTTTTTAGGGTTAGGGATATAAAATGTTGAACTTATTTTTATTATAATATTTTTTAAGTTAATTTCATGGTCTTAGTTTAAAAACTCAAACATCGGACTAGACTAGGGCATGTCATGGTGTGGAATTAACTCAAAGTTATTTATATAAAATTTTTAATTATGTAAATAAAAAATTATATGAAATTAGAATATATTGCACTTTTAACATTTGAAATTGTTAAATAAATAATTTATGTTAATAAAAAATATTGATTTAATTAATTTAAAAAATAAATATATTTGTTAAGAACTTTTTAAATATAAGTTGATGATTCAATTACTAAATCAGTCAATATGAAGTCATATACGGGGTTTGACTGGGAAGCTAAAACTTTTTTTAAAGTCAAGAAAGAGTTTTCAAACTATGTTAATGGCTGAGGGCCATTTCTTGCATCACTTGTTTTAAATTTATAATCTATAAAAGTGTTAAAAAAAAACAAAAGAAAAGGAAGACAAGCCCAAGCAAGTCTAGTTAGCGAGTGAGGCTAATTGAAGGAGTCGAGACCTGGATAGCCGGAACTGGTTCGTCTCCGAATTCCCAGACCTATTAATTCACTGAACTCTGATTGCTCTCCGGTCAAAATCGTCGACATGGCATTTGGTTCGGGTTCCCTTTAAGGGTTTGATTGTACATCACGTAACAGATAAGGATAGTGCTTTGACTAACAAATGACGTCGACGGGAGTATGAAATACGATGTCTAATCAAGGCAAAAGCATTAGCAAGATAAGCTAGCCATCCCGATTAGCGGTTGATGTTAGAATATCAGAGCATACGAATGTAGTGCATAGAGGGGTCCCGAAAACTACCAGACATTGGCAATCACCAGATGAAATGCGGGGGAAGAGTATTATAATTTGTGGCTTTTGGGCCACCTACCCACAATACAAATTCTAATTGAGAACCTTTTTGACCGGAGAATTGAGACCACCTTGCGTGTAGGTGTATATCTATTGCGTTCTATCCGCCACCTTGAATGCGAGAGGATGAACAATTTGTCACCGTGCAGACTAATCTTTGTGGACAATTATTCACAATTATTATATTGACGGTTCACGTGGCTAAAATGTGAATGCAAAATTGTAAGAATTTTCCTTGTTCAGCATGCTGAGGCAAACAATTATCTACATTAGACGCTTAATCAAGCGGGCTTCGTACAAAAGTACAGTTTGCAAATTTGTCAGTCTCTTATCTATGTTACAATCCTATAGGATGGAATATGTGCTTTTAATAATTTCGGCCTTAATTTTATATCGGGATTGAGATTGATTGGTGAAAAGTAAATGAGATGAGTTGTAAGTCTTGTAAAATAGTTAGTCATTTTGGGATGTACACAAAACTTATGAAATGTGGTGTCCGAGTCGGCCCATATCTCCATTTATTCTTTCCATTATGTATGGCCTAAGAAAAAGTTATTTAAGATAAGGCTACTTGGGGTCCAAAAAAAGCACGCACGATCGGAGTTAAAATTGCATCAAGCGAAAGTCGCATAGAGTGGACACCGAAAATGGTAAGGCAGTGTGATAAAATATCAAAATCATGTGGCATGAGACATGAGGTTGTAATGTTTCTGGTCTTATTCTTGCATCGAGATTAAGATTGATTCATAATTGTTATATCACACGAGTTATAAGTCTTTTAAAATACTTATTGATTTTGAAATGACACTCTTCCACCAAGTATACATGTGGAAGACCTCCCCGTTGGCTCTCATATAAACCGGGTAAAGCAAAGCTGTCGTTGATGGAGCATTATAGTCACGAGACTGCATTCTCGAATTACTCTAGCCACATTTGGTTATGGCACAGAACCGCATGAAGCAATGGTAGACAAATATCACGTGGATAGACAATTTCAAATTGGAGATTGGGTCCATATAAGGTTGCATCCCTACAAGCAAAACCTCTGCAAAATTAGCTCGACATACTAAGCAGTCATCAAGATTTTTTGATCCATATCAATTGCAGGAACGCACTGGCGAAGTTGCTTATAAATGGACTCTTCCAACTGATTCTCGTATTCACAACGTTTTTCACGTTTCACTTTTGAAAGAAAAACTCGGACCGGAGGATGTGCAGGGAACTTGTCTTCCTAAGCTGTCTGAAAAATTAGGAATTTATTGTGCACCAGTACAATCTGTACTTAATAGTGTCTAAGCATGGCAGTACTCCCTAGTCCCTCTAAATAAAGCGCGAAGTTTTCTTTGATTGTCGGATCTTAGTTTACAGTGTTCTTATACATGAGTTGAAATGAATTACTTGTTTGAGCATTGGCATTGTCAAACCCGGATAGAACTAAACATGCATCCGACTGCGTTTTCCATCATGTGCTCGCCAGCACTAATATTGTGTTAGCTGCTCCAGACTCATTTTATCGATCCCGCATCTTCTACTCAGTTATTCAAACATTAGCTTCTGGGAGAAAGCTTTCATACATACGCCCAATCGACGATGTACAGGGCCTCAAGGTACATATGAACGGGACCCACGCTCAAGTTATAAAAATTATTTACAATATGATTAATCATTTTTTCTAGTTTTGCTCAATCAACATTTTTAGTTTTTAACTTTTATATTTACAAATTTTATGGCTAAAATGATTCTCAATCGGCTCCGTCGAGAGTTGACTATGCAAAATTTGTTTTGAAACCTGAGTCAACCTTAAATAGCATGATCAATTAATTAGTTCCGCCCTAAAGTGTTTTTCTGTTATTAGCTAAGTTGATTGTGTTTTTTTTTATTAGCTCAGTTGATTGTATTTTTTTGTTATTAGCTAAGTTGATTGTATTTTTTTGTTATTAGCTAAGTTGATTATTTCGTGTTCACGAGGTATCAGAATGTTAATCAGCTGGAAGCCTTTCCGGCTATAAGTCACAATAAACAAATAGAGATACATAGATGATAGCGCTCATTAATTATTGAAATTTCAAAACTGTCATTAACTGTACTAAATGTGTGATGATATAATATGGGTCGTACACCTATATTGGTTGTATGATCTTACAATAAATTACCCATAAACATAATATTATCAAAAAATGATCACTAATCTATTGGTCAATTTGGCATTTCTTGGTATTTAATCAAGAGTAATTTTAATTTTTTAATGCAACACTTTTACTATTGTTGTGATAATATATTAGATATATGCAAAAATAATTGTTTTTAAAATTAAATGTAAGGATCGAGTTAGAGTTAGAGTTAGAGTGAGTTGAGCTGAATGTCAGCTTGGGCTTGGCTAGTCAAGCAAGTGGCCAAGCCAAGCTAGCCTTGAGCTTAGCTTCATATTACTATAAGATCATCCCCAAGTCCCATCAAAAGAAACAATTTGCATCCAGGATAAGAAGCAGGTTCATTTCCTCATGATCATAATGACGAACAGAAGAAAACCAGATGAAAGAATATGGAAAGTAATTCAGGTTTTAAGTCAGAAAGAAGAACAACACTAGTTTGATTATTGATCGGACGTTGACCAAAGAGAATACGCACAGCCTAGGAAGAAAAAAAAACCAATGCTTATATATACTAGTCATGTTACCCGTTCTTATCAAACCATTGTCAATCTTTTGTTTTTTTTAGCTTTTTACCATAAAAAGGATGAAAGTTTTTATATTATTAAGTAGTGGAAAAATCAAGCTTAATTACCAAAAAAGATAAATTTTTAAATTTTTTTAAAACAACCTCAAATAAAAATTAAAAAAATTAATTATTAAATATAAAAACATATTTAAAAGAAAAAATTAGGGAGAGTCACTCTAGCCCAGCGGCCAATCTGGGTGGCCCAATGTCTGGGTGTGGCCAATTTTGGCCAAGATCACAATCTGTGGTTGCTATGACCAGCTGTGGGGGGGTGGCCACCTACTGCTAGACTTAGTTGGCGACGCCAGATCTAGTTGAAGTTGGGCCTCCACTGCTACCATCTGCCACACACATGGCTAAATTTTTTTAAAATTTTTTTTTTTATTGGGAGGGTAATTTTACTATTATATTAAAAAAATTCTGGTATTTACGGTTGATTTTCCTATCATCT
Source organism: Piper longum (assembly GCA_032619315.1). NCBI lineage: Eukaryota > Viridiplantae > Streptophyta > Magnoliopsida > Piperales > Piperaceae > Piper > Piper longum. Next base: position 20,282 of record JAVDBV010048652.1, on the reverse strand, counting down.
ATTAATACTAATTTTTCCCCTCTTAAGATAGAAAGCTATTCAAAAAAAAAACTATGCGTGAGGTGATACATATAAACATTGACTTCCTGAAAGAATTTTAGACCGGAAAAAAGTGATAGAAAGATCAAGGAAAGCAGAGGCGAATGATAAGAGACCACAGCAGGGGCCTACATTTTGAATTGGTTATGCATGGTCTTTCAACCTCATTAGACGGCTGCCGTCAACTTGGACAGCCAATAATTTTCGTAGTCGTTAGTTTCCGCTTCCACCTTGGAACGTAGACCCCACCCTCAAAAGAATTTTTTTTCTAACGTGGGCCCTCAAAAGAATTCCCACGGGTTACAAGTTCTTTGTTGTAGATTATTACTAAGTCCTAACATTAACTAAGCTCTTCTTAGGAAACTACTACTAATTAAGTACTAATATTTACTAGCTCAAGATTTTATACCGTGGGCCTGTAAGTCCTAACATTAAGCGGTGTATGAATCTGCAATTAATCGTGATATAAAAAACATAAAATAAAAAAATTAAAAAATGAAAAGAACACGAAGATTCTGATAAGGTCAATAGTATACATGTGATAAATCTCATCTTTCGCTTAAAAACTATAGAAAAAAAATCGCCTTCAAAACATTAATCCCTTGTTTTCTTGCTTTACATCCCCCCTTCCCACATCATAAGCTAAGAGCCAACAAAGAGCAGCTTTTGGTCGCTACCGATGAAAACAATTAATTAACACTAAAATACACATAATAATTCGGCTCCATAGTGAAAAATCTAATTTTAGCGTTTCAACTCTTGCTTGTTACTGAGTAGCTGACGACGAATGGTGATAAGTGTATAATTTGTTCCGGAGAGTAACTAATAAGTGAATGGGGTATGGATATGCTTATATGGTTGCCTGCACAGTGATTAGAAGTAGGTAGTTTTATGTGGTTATTATCTTTATTTGTGTAACTGCAGATTGTGGAAAGGGTAGTAATCTTGTAAGTGAAATGAATGAGAGAGATTTGAAGATGCATAACCACTGATAGGCATTCGCCTTTTGTCCCCTGCATGGATTATCCGTTACCCCCAAATTTCTCCATTTTCTGTCTATTTTGTCCCTAAAAAACTATCCCTTAGCCTAAAATTTTTAATTAACATGAATTAAGTTCGTATCAAATGGAATGTCCTCAAGGATTCCTTTGTCAGAAAGCTTGACTTATAAATAACCTAAGATCGTCCTTCCTTTATGTTAAATCATTAAGAGAGTAAATTGGATGCGAAAACATATTTTAATTTATATGAAATCTGTACAACCTATATCTAAGTTTATGAGTCTTAATCTTCTAAATTGTTATGTACGACATTCATTTCTTATAGGTAATGAGATGCTTGAAAAGAAAATCATTAATCCAACACGAGAACTGTAAAGCTTTCAACGATCTATAGAGACGAGAACTTTGGAGTAGGAAAAAGTATCTAAAACATAATCATCAATAATCAATAAGGTATATCAAGCTCACCTCTTTATTTATGTTTAAAAAAATACTTTTAAGATTGAATTTTTAGTATCCTCAAACGTTTTTCTATATATTTTGATATGCATAAATTATAATGGGATGTTCCCTTGACGTTGGTCTAAAAATAAAAAATTTGGAGTTGGTCAAGTACAGTACAATTTTAGATTTTAATTTTTTTTAGTATGATGGTAAATTTACGAAATGGAAATAGAAGAACGAATCTAGAAAATTTTGTCAAATTTCATAACTTAAAAAAAACACATAAAAAGAAGATGGAATATATTAAGCAAGTAGTTTTTTTTTGCTTTTATGTTATTTTTTAAATCAACCGAGGTCATTGTGAAAGTGAAACTTTACATTAAAATTGGTAAATAAAAGATTGAATTGGTAAAAAAATTCCAACTGTGATTTCCAATTAAAAATGTCTGATGGATCAAAATAAAATATATAATTTAATAAAAGTCATTAAAAAAATTAATTTTATAAAACACTTCAAATAAATAACAGCGAATACTCAAGAACTGAAGTTGGTAAACACCGAGAACGGAAGGTTGCTGGGGGAGAGTGGCGCAGACGGACAATTTCTCTAGTTAATCATCTAGTTTTAGAGTTAAAAATTGAGAATAATAATAATAATAATAATAATAATAATCACACGTTTAATTTGAATAAAAATGTAGCTGTCCGAATCAAAGCTGACCAGCAGCAGCCGCCAAGGTCGGAAGTCCAAACACCTCCTCCCTCTTGAAAGTTAACGCATGACGCAGCCAACCAAGCCAAGTTGATCCTCTTCTCGCCCGCCTCGGACACTCACAAACACACACGCACACCTTCTCGTCGGAGTAGTTGTAGTCTAGCATGATGGTCTCGGTGCACCCTTCCCTCCTCATCCTCCTCTCTACCACCTCCATCTTCTTATCCCTCTCCATCGCCTCCGCCGCTTCCAACACCACCGTCACCTGCCCCGTCGACCTCTCCTACGTCCACACCTTCCCATGGGACTCCTCTCTGTGCACTGCCGCCGTCCCCGCCTCAGTCAACGCCTCCGCCAACTGCTGCCAGACCCTCCTTAGCCTCATCGGCATGGGCCTCGCCCTCCACCTCCGCCACACCTCCACCTTCCAGTTCCCCACCGCCGCCGCCGCCTCCGCCTGCCTCGCCGACCTCCAGACCCGCCTCGACTCCCTCTCCCTCCGCCCCGCCGTCGTCTCCGCCTGCTTCCCCGACCCCGCCGCCTTCGCCGTCGGCCCCTCTAACTGTTCCGGCGTCGTCACCGTCGACGACTGGCTGCGGGTCGTCGGCCGCGCCAGCGCCCTCGACGGCGCCTGCGCCGGCGACGTCTCCCACCCCAGCTCTTGTCAGGCCTGCCTCGCCGCCGGCATCAAGGTCTCGTCGCAGCTGGCAGCGCTCGACGGCGACGCCGCGGACAGGGACCAATGCTTCTACGACACCGTTCTCTTCGCCGCCGGCGTCGTCAACTCCGCCGGGCCGGAGGACCCCGGCACCGCCGAGTGCATCCTCGGGCTCCCCTTGGCCAGCTCCGCGAAGCGATCCAAGTCCTCGGCGGTGCCTCTAGTCGTTGGTCTCACGGTGGCTCTGGTGGCCGTCGTCCTCGTCCTTGCCGCCGCCGGCGTCTACCTGTGGCGCCGGCGTGGCCGGCGGCTGGATGGATCTCAGGCGAGTTTGCAGGCGGCGATGCGGCGGCGCAACACAGGGGCCGTCTGGTTCGCGGCCGGCGAGCTCCACCGCGCCACCAACGGGTTCTCCAACAAGAACGTGATTGGGCAGGGCGGGCATGGAGTGGTGTACAAGGGCGAGCTCTTAGATGGCACCCAGGTAGCGATCAAGCAGCTCGTCGACGACTACGACTCGCCCGAGGGAGAAGAGTTCAAGAACGAGGTGGAGATCATCAGCAACATCAAACACCGGAACCTGCTCCCCCTCCTCGGCTGCTGCCTCGGCGACGAGCGATGCCAGAGGTACCTGGTGTACGACTACATGCCCAACGGCAGCCTCCAAGATCACATCTTTGCGATGGGGGAGGCGAAGGCGAAGCTCACATGGCCACAGAGGAAGAGCATCATCCTCGACGTAGCCAAGGGTCTGGCCTACCTCCACCACGGCGTGAAGCCGGCGATCTACCACCGTGACATCAAGCCCACTAACATACTCTTGGACGGGGAGATGAAGGCGAGGGTGGCGGACTTCGGGCTCGCGAAGCAGAGCAGGGAAGGGCAGACCCATCTTACCACACGGGTCGCCGGCACCCACGGCTACCTCGCCCCGGAGTACGCCCTCTACGGCCAGCTGACGGAGAAGAGCGACGTGTACAGCTTCGGGATAGTGATACTCGAGGTGATGAGTGGGAGGAAGGCGCTGGACATGAACGCCGCCATGTCGTCTTCTTCGTCTTCAACCAACATCTCCGCGACTTCGCTGCCTTTCTCGTCCCCGCCGAGGAGCTCGATTCTGATAACGGACTGGGCGTGGATGCTGGTGAAGAGCGGTCGGACGGAGGAGGTGGTGGAGAAGAGCATGCGAGGGGAAGGGGCGAGGGGGATCATGGAGAGGTTCGTCAAGGTGGGGATACTGTGCGCTCATGTGATGGTGGCATTGAGGCCGACCATCGGAGACGCGCTCAAGATGTTGGACGGCGACATTGACATACCGGAGCTGCCCGACCGGCCGCCGCCGCTGGGGCACGAGTCGTTCCAGTGTTGTGCTGCTTGGTTGAGCTCGTCGATATCCAGTTCTGCCATGAGCCGCAGCTGGAGTACCATCGACGTGGGGAGGCCATAGCTCGTATATACTGCACGGTTTGTTTAGTTCCCTGCCGGTGCTTGTTCTATTCTGATCTCGGGAGATTTGGAGGTCTAAATGGTATGGATTATTATTGAGGGATATTCTTTATTTATGATAGTTTGTTGAAATTCTTTTATTGAAAGTTTGGTTAAGTTGAACCATTTGGAGATAAGATTATATAACATTGTTGTTTCAAATGGGAGAGTCTGTAATTGTATTTGTAATGGAGCTTCATAGTTTTTCTTAAAACTTCAAACAATTCGATTGCACACTTACAGCAATTTATTTACCGGATGGAATGTGAATTAATAGCACAATTTGCACCTCAAATTCTCGCCACTTAATTTTAACTTAACGTCAAAACATATTTGACTTGCATAATGCTCTAGACAATTACAGGTCTTCCTGCCAGCCGACTCTAACAACTGACCAACAATTTCTGCCTATGTCCTAGCGGTGAATTGTTGCGGCATGCAAGAATCAGTTTGTTGAGATTATGGCTAAAGCAGATACTTGTATCTCGCCAAGCCGTTATTATCTGGCCTCATTGTCCGCGTTCTACATCATATATATATGAGCGAAGCAAATTAAGCTGATATGGTTTTTGGGCAACATCTTGTCGTGGAGATGGTAGACGAGACATTCAAGAGACCCGGAGCCGTCCCCTTCAAGTGGGAAGTGAGGCCAGGCGTCCCTAAACAACCAGCGACCAGTAAACCTCCTAAATTACCACAACCTCAACAGCCGCGGAGGTCCCCTCACCGCCAACGCTCCTCACAAGTAGCTGCCCAACTTCCACCGGCGGTCCATCTCCTGTGCTTCGGTGCTTCAGTTTTTGAGCAGGTGAAACGTGTTGTTGCGGATTCAAGCGTCAACCAAGACCTTCCGAGGAGTGGGGAAGTGCAAACTGCTGAGGATGTTTGTGGTCAAATGTCGGGAACCACGGAGGATCAACAAGACGACGACGGCGATAACGATTTCATTGTGGCCGACGGTGAGACGTTAGCCCGTTGGACCACGTCGGCCGTCATGTCGCCAGATCCAACTCAACGTTGATGGGCAGGAAATAGCAGATGTGTCGTGTCCTAATTGGAAATGTTACGGTAGAAAAGTAAATCGTTGCCTGTCCCTGCTATGTTTATTTATCTATTATCTATTTGTTTTATTTTCACTTTTATATTTTTATTTAATTCTTCCATGATAACTAGTATGATTCCAATTATAACATCACCAATTATTCATTTAGAAAATTATTGCTATATTCAAAATCATGTTCCTCTCTGGCCCTAGATAGTATAGAGCAATTAAAGATGTTTAATTTATAAGTTCTGAAAATTAAAACAGTTCAAAGTAGAGGTGGTAATAAATAGACAGACACGGGTACGATGAGTTCTTTGCATTCATTAATTTAAAGATTGTCCATGTCCGTTTATGTCTACGTATGGACACGCTATCAAGTGGACTGCAAACGAACAATATTATAAAAAAAATTTTATTAAATATAAATTAATTTCGTCAAAGAAATCTTTCTTAAGTAGCTATTTAATAGAATAACACATGCAATGTTATTTCAATTTATATATTAAGGAATAAAAAAATTATGGAGAATAGATGAATAAATTAAGAAAAATAGTTATCCAAAGATTCAATATTATTAAAAAAATTAAATAGCAAATTATATCATTAAAGTTACTCGTAGTGAAGAAGGATTAAATGAAGGTAAAAATTTAAAAATCTAGGATTTTTAGTATTTGAAAATTTTGTTATGTTAATTATTTAAAAATCTTAATAAAATTTTTAAATGTTAATATTAATATAAATAATATTATATAAGACAAATAAATCTTTTTTTTCAAATGATAATGACTGTAAATGTAAATCTTGATAAGTCTTAGTAAAATCTTAACCGATCTTTTAAAGTATTTTCTTCATATTAATTATTAATAGACATGGCAATGGCAAGCAAGACACGGCAAACAAGAGCAAGTACGCCAGTGGGATCACGGGTGTAGATAGGGGTGTAAATGAGCCATAATGAGCCATACTGAGCCGAGCCAAGAAGAAATGTGTTTGAGTTTCGTTTAATATAAAATGAGCCAAGCTGAGCTCGTAAAAAATTTATGGTGTTTGGATTTGGTTTAAGCTCAGCTCAAGCCGAGCTCCAGCCGAACTCAAGCCTAGTGAATATTTATGTACTCGACTTATATATGATCAAAATTTTTTTGAGCACTATATAAGTTTAATATGACCTCAATAATATTTATGAGCGAAGTCGAACCGAATATTTTTTTGAGTTTGAACATATCGAATTCGAGTTTCGAATCGAGCCGAGCCAAATACTACTTTGCTCAAACTCTGTTCATTGTTCAATTAGTTTATCGATTTAGAGCCGAATATTTTTTCGATCAAAAATTAATGAGTGTGAGCCGATTCGAATCAAACTGAACGCAAAAGACTCGTGAGCAAGTTTGGCTTATTTACACCCCTAGGTGTAGATCTTAGACTGTTAATAATTGATGACCCTCTGCCTAATTGGGAACAGATTGAACTAAGAGAGGCATACATTATAAGGGCCTAAAATTTTCCGAAGATAATCGTTTACAAAGCTTTAGAGTTGCTGCTTTGGATTTTGCAACTCTGAGACCTCAAAAATAGCATAAATTTCCTTAGCACGAAAGGTGAGAGATCTATAAAATCTATAAATGGTAATTCATAGTAAAAATATTGATTCCTCACTAAAAAATTATTTATTTTGATTGCATCAATGGTGAGATGTAACAACTTCTACCAAGTGCTCATGAGATATTTTCTCCATAATTGTTTTTACCAAAAACACAAAAAAGAGGAAATTTTAAAAAAATAGATTTTATATCATTACTACCTTCTGTTTACATCATAACTAATTCTTTGAAGTTATAATTTGAGAAATTTATTACACCTTTTTCATGTCAACCAACCAAAGAGACCTTAAATGAGCTGGCAAATACATTTTTATAATTACTAGAAAATGGAGGCGACATAACAGAAACGCAGGTAATAAGGTAAATATATATGATATATATATATATATATATATATATATATATATTTTCTGTAGAGACAACAAATGGGAGAGAGTATGATTGTGTGAACGAGAAATTGTATCGGTTCTTTTCCTAGGAAGAGATATTTTATTAAAAAAAGAATAAATCATACGAACACGAAACTAACATAAACTTAATTTGTGGCCGAGTTCACCTACACCGACTATGGCTATTTTGATCATAAACCCTGACTTTTTATGTCACAAATTAATTATACGTACATATAATGCCTTGTCCAAGACCAAATAACGCCCATAGTGGCTGTTAGATTCATCCAAATTTTAAGATCCGGTATGGTGAAGGATGATGAGTATCACAACAATTTATTTACGAAGGCCAAGGATAAAAATAAACAAGAAGGTAAATTAAAACAAAAATGCACACTTGCAACTTGCAATACTTATCAAAGTTTATTAACTCATTTCACATACATGGAATAGTTTATGTCAACAGCATATATAGTAGTCTGTTTGCCCTTGGTGAAAGACGACATGTTCTCTACCCCTCTTGTAATGAAGTTCATATGTTCAACGTGGGAGTGGAATATGAGCAAGATCCTCCCTATATGGCAGGGAACCTACTCCATCCGTCTCGGTTGAGCCAAGGCCTTTCTCCATCCCATTTTGAGGCGTTGGGTCTATGAAGGTTACCACAGTGTCTTTCCTAAATGTCAAGTAGATAACCGCGATCACATAGACCGCCATTAGAGGGAACACAACGATGCCGATAAAGATATTGGCAGTCTTGGGGAGGTCATTCTTTATAAGCCATCCAACAAATGCCGTGCTAAGGTAGTACACGTTGATGCCAATGATCCCTAGTCCAAGAATCCAGGAGATGACAATGATCTGCATGTTAACAATGGCGGCATTGCATTAGTTATGAACTAAATAAAAAATATCAACTAATTATGCAGTTCTAGCGTATACTGATGGGATTGTAATTACAGGGATGACCCAATTTCTCAAAACAATGCTAAGAGTTATAATTATAAGACAAATAAAGAAGAGGGGCCCGACTTAAAGAGGAAGGACTCACATGGATAGAGTTTTTGTGAGGACCCATCTTTGTCTTGCTGCCACTAAACTTTAGAAGTGGAATCAAAGCGAATGGCAGCTCAAAAGAGAGAATCATCTGAAAAGTACAAAGTTTAGGATGATTAGATTGCACATCAAAGAAAAAGACAATTTTGAGAAGAAGTTGGGGGGGGGGGGGGGGTGGTTTACCGAAGCAATTATTATGAGCCGGCCAGCGCCTGCAGATCCCCCAATGATGGAGACAATGAGACTTGGTGTAATGGCTATGCACCGGGTCAACAAGTTTCTCATCCACGTCTTCATTTTCATGTCTAGAAAACCCTGCATCGTCTCAAGTAACAGCTTGTTAGATAGAGAAAATTGTTACTAATTCTAAACTAGCTCTAAATTTTGCTTGCCTGCATAATATATTGGCCGGCATAAGTGCCCGTGATGGTAGAGCTTTGGCCCGAAGCGAACAAAGCTATAGCATAAATGGTAGAGCTCGATCCACCCAACACATTCTACAGAAGAAAATTGTATATGTGTTACTAACAGCTCGATGACTCCATCGTCGTCATTATCCACTATTATAAATTTTTTTAAATTGTGGTTGGAGCAGCTAGCCTGACCTTTAGTAGAAAAGAGGCCGAATTGAGAGTTAAATCGCTGCACCTATCACTGTTTTCTTGGGATAGGTTGTCGGCGGCGCAAACGGTGCCGGAGACTGAGACGACGGCCACATTGATGAGGAAGGCCACAAACAGGGCGAACCCGCTCTCTATAAGGAAGTATCGGCAGGCACTCTACCACGTTGCACAAGTCATGAACAAGTACTCAGTATCTATCATAGGATTAACCATCGTCTTCTATTTATCAAGGAGCTGTAGTATTGCTTACATTGATACCCTTCACTGATTGAGGCACTTTTCTAGACAAGACAAGAGCCGAATGGAGGAAGAGATTGTGCCTGCAGGGATGGTGATAGAGAGAAATTAGCACCGACGTCTAGATCATGACAGGGTTTCTGGAACAGAGATTAGTGATGAGGATAAGGTGGAAAAGAAGACATACGGCATGACCAAGGCACCCAGGAGTGCGATAGCATCGCCGGTGGCTCCATGTCCACTGAGCTTGGGTATCAGCATTCCCTTCATCACGTCGGACGCAGGGGGCTTCACGTACCCAAGCTCTCCGAAGTAGCAGCCCGCCATGACGAACACCAGAGTCGCAATTAGCAGCTCCAATTTCCGAACCTGGGCAAATCAAATCGGATGCGTTAACTTGATTTTTTTTTTTCAATTCTTAACTTGTATTAATGAAAAATTGCAAACAGCATGTTACGAAGTTGTCCCAAGGGACGTATGCAACATATAAGTTACAGATTGCTCGTCAAAGGTTGCATACAATACACACATTCATGCACTGAAATGACAGAATGGAGGTGGGAGTAATTTGTACCCCATATCTCTGTAATCCAAGTAGCAAGAGCGTGCTTAACCCTGTCAATAGAACGCCGGCCCATACAGGGATGTGAAAGAGGATGTTAAGTGCAAAGGCTGTACCGATCACTGGGCAAGATGAACATCATATTAGCTGAGACGAAGTTAAAAGTGTGTGATTTTGATTTTACACAATACTTGGTGAGATCAAAGCAACCTTCTGGTATATCAGCAGCAATCACGGCCACTTCTGCTAGGAGCCAAAGACAGTATCTCAGTAGCCTCGGATATTCAGCTCTGCATACCTCTGACAAATGCTTTCCTGTAAAAAAAAGTTCAAATGAGCAATCTAAATGGTCACTCTGGTTAGTTGTGACAGGGAAGATCATCCACACAAATACAAAGAACTATTTAGTACCGGTTGCCACACCAAGGTTGGCTGCCAGTGATTGAATTATAAGAGCAAAGACCAAGCCAATCAGTACCACCCAGAGAAGCTGCATGTAACAAATGCAACTGTTATGATATATTTTCATTGGGTTTTCAAAGCCGGTTTATCAAATCCACACAGTGAGTTTTCATACCTCATATCTGTGATTTGCACCGGCTTGCAAATCCGTCTCCACTGATCATAGTTTCACAAAAGAAATATTAGACAAAACAGAACAATCATTATGGGGATCGAAGGTGCACTTTTGAGTGCCTTACAATTGCCCGGATCAAGGTATGCCAAGGAGACGAGAAAGCCGGGGCCAACGTATGCAAGGAACTTCTTCCATCCGGGTTTCTGACCATCAAAACAAGAAGAAGAAATGATATACCTTTCAGTACTAAACGAATATATCGAAGAGTAAGAATGCGCAGTACTTGGTCCTCGTTTTCAGATCTTTGAAGATGGTGTTTGTGTGTGTTGGTTCCATTATCCGGCGAAGCAATGTCAAGGGCAGTTATGCGGTTGCTGCCTCTCCAAGAAGCAGAGTCTCTTACAATTGCATCTGGTTGAGGACGGCTTGCCATGGTTTTCTGACCTCCTAGCTTGAGTTAATCTCTCAATGAAGGTCACTACTGATCTTCATGCTTCCCCTAGCATAAGCTGTTCTCTCTTTATAGACACAAGAAGAGTATGTGATCAAGAGGCACTCCAACTAAAAAGTAAATTGTTGGTCTTCGCCTATTAACTTACAAAAAAAAAAACACTCTCGTCCTTGAATCAGCTGTGCGTCGACAAAAATTCAGAAGATAATTTTGTTGGTCTGCTAAGGTTTACTGTAACTTTCAAACTCTGACGTCCGAAGTCCCAATTGTCATCGTAATTAAATAGGGAAGTTTATTGAAGGGCGATGAAAGATTTATGGGATTCATTGTAGTTCAAAATGTAATTGGAAAATGATTTGTTCTTTGGCATTACAAAGATTAATCCAGGCTAAAGGGAGTATATTATTATTAAAAAAAACCTGCATGAAAGCTTGTTAAAAAAAGCTTTAATTCTAATGCATTTTATTAGAAATTTATTTCATTTACAATTTACAAGAACTGTAATATAGTCACAGTTAATTAAGTAATATAAAAAAACGAATTAATATATGTTTCGAGGTGAAATATATTTATGTTATTACAGAAGCCCTGCCACAGTTTGTTTTAGTGATCAACGTACGAAGGCGATGGATCACCTGTTTGGTAGGTAGTCAAGATTATATATACTGGAAGATATTCATTTTTTTAATTTCTAATTATGATGGGCTGCATTAAATATAAAAAATAAAAATAATATAAATGGTTGTGGTCCCCAAAATTCAACCAACTAATCTTTTCTGGTTTGCTGTCACCTAGAAAGGTGAGATTTTTCTCTACCAAACTACGATTGAAATTTTGAAGATCAAACTGTAAAAATTGAAGAGTCAAGTTCGCTCTATAATAGATTCAGGTACGGCTTTCGCGTTAATTTTATTTCTTTGGTGATATGATATGAAGATTATGTTGTTGGGGGGAATAGATCTGTGAAGTTATTTGAGTTTTCTCTACATATACATCCCATCTCTCTAAATTAATGGCCTCTATCTTGTTCTCATTTTTTATTCTGGACACTCACTGGAGGTATGCATGGATAATGCATGTCAGCTGATCAAATCAATGTGCGAATGAGAAGATAATTTTGGATAGCTGTTACTACTTGTGGAGAGGAATATTGTGCTTTACCTGGAAAAAACAATTAGTTTCCATGAGAACATAATTGTGATATCTTTATAAGCTTATGACTGTAACTCAGTTGGAAGCAGGTAGAGTGACGGAAGAAGTCTCGTGCCACTGGTGTGCGTTATGAAAGACCAAAATGGCATGAAAAGGATCGAATTTCGGATCAAACTTCCCCGGCTACAAACTCGATCGGTAGAGAGATACAAGAAGCGGCATGATCACATGCTCTGCAAGTAGTGTCAGTGATGTATGTGTCCAAATGAAGAAGGCTAGGCAGTTGTCTGAGAATTCATCGAAACATTTGAAATGGGTGCACCCCACATATTATATTTTATCCACTCTGTAGTTAGTAGTAGTCAACTTCCCTCAATGACAATAGAGGGAATAGAGTATTTGCTTAACAAGAATAATATGGACTTGCGGGCACCAAAAATGTTTGTCATTGAAATGATTAGAAAAATTTTGTGACAAGGTTTTATGATTCTTTACATCTGAAGTTCCAATCACAAAGTTTCCCTCGCTAATGCACTGCACTGTTTTGTGATTTTATCGTCAAGCTTTCTAACTGCCCCCCCAACAAATTTAGAATTCTTATATTGTATTAGATTAAAGGATAGATCAGAACAATTACGTTAGCCCACTACTCGTGATAAGTGATTGAAAAAGCCGTCCATAGAAACCTCCAATTAGATTTTGACGCCACACATTTGCACACGACAAGCCATCATAGCATTCTCTCCCCCCCTCCGTCCCCTCCACATGCATGTTAGACCTCCTGCATGCAACATGCAGCATTCCAAGTAATGTTCAAGTCATTGTATTAATCCAACATTTAAGGAGCATGCAACTTGTAGCACGAGCTCATGCGTCAAATATAATATATTGATCTCCCAGACAACTATAGGTCATGTGTTCATTGTATTTTATTAACAACAACAACAACACTTGCATTTATTTATTTCAGAAGATTCAGTGCCAACTGCTCCATTACGATTGACGGCAATTTTTTTTTGGTATTTTAAAAAGGTGTACAATATTATGATCATGTTCGCGTTGTTCTATCCTCCAATTACGTATGCAACTTTTTTTTAAAAAAAATTAGACTCACAAAACAATTCTAATTTATATTCATTCCATACTGATGAATTCAGATTTTGCATCAACAGGCTCCTTATTTATAACCGGCGTTTAGACACAAAAGCGAATCGTCGATAGCTCTTATTTATTTAATACACATATTTTTTTCCCCATTCACGTCGGTTTGCTCCTGTCAAACCTTCGAAAAGGTGGCAAATGGGTTAGGCCTTCACGGGCCAGCCCAGACCAGCGTTAAACAAAACTTGATTCGGCCAGGACGGCCAGACTCAAAAGGGTTTGGTCGGACATAAACATAAAGAGAGAAGCGCCCATTGACGTCGGGTTGCCTCTTAAGGTGGTGCACCTTTATGATATTTTTTAATATTTTTTTATTGATAATTTTTTTCTTTTAAAATTATTATATAAATTATAAAATATAGCTTTAAATTGTGATATTACCCTTTTGCAAAAATCATGTTTAATTTTATTTTTTAAAAAAGTTATAGATACAAAAGTATGATAAACATCTGAGGATGATGAGCTTTTAATGGGGCATAGTTTATGTGAAAAAGTTTTATATCTGTAAGTTATGATTTGTGATATATGAATTTATAAATTAAAAAAATTGAAAAAAAATTATACAAATAATTGTAAGAAATTCAATGAATAATTTTCCATTAGATAATAATAAAACAAGTATAATATTTAATTATTTACATTGGAAACTTTTACATTAATGTTTTTCTAATTAAGCTTAATGTATTTTTTACATGATTGTTCTAAATTTTCATATTTCTTCTTATTTATTTATTTTTAAATAATCAATTAATTTATATTTATTACTTTTATAATTTAGATCGATGTTTTTCATAATATTTTAGGTTCATAGTTTAATTAAATTTAAATAATAAATATATATTAAAAATTATTAACTTGACTATATATATGTTTAATAATTATAATATTAGTCTATTTATAAAGATAAAACCATTGCATTGTGCGAAGTTTATGACTAGTTTATATAAAATGAGTATATATAATTAAAAAAGAATGAGAAGCTCTCGTTTAACATACTTCAAAATTTCTTAAAATTCATTAATGACCCTTTTTTTGTGTTATATCATTGAGACCTTCCTGAGTTGTTGACTCTGTGTTTAGAAGACATGAATTTATTTTTTGAAACTCAGTGAAAACCTATCTTTATTCGGTGTTTCACCGTTGAAGAACTTTTTGAAGACATGAATTTTTCTTGATTGTAGTATTGCCACTACCTGTCATCCTACAACTTTACAATATTACTCCTTTTTATTAATAATAATATATTTTTTTAAAAAGTTCTTTCTTTCCTACAATTTGCCACATATAAATTTTATTTAATTTCAATATTACCTTCATTTCCTATTTCTAATTATTTTAAAATAATATCCTTTCATTTCTTATTTGTAAAAATACTATTTATTACGAAAGAAACTAGCTTCCTATTCACGAGAATAATTTAATCACAAATTTAATTTTTTTTTATAATTATAAATAGTAGTAAAAAATTATAGTTATCTAAGATGAGGCCTTATTTGAGTTTGACAATTTTAAAATGGATAAAAATCTTATATATTGAAATGGGATACAAGTTGTGCTTTGCTTGAATGTTGATAAATTAATTAATTTGCTTTTAATCTTAAGAAATACAAATGTACATAATTTAGAATTTATTTGGGAATTGGGACTTAGTTTTACGTGTTTGAATAGATTAATGACTTATTAGTTTAACTGGGAAAGATGTTGCACCGTGCACAACTTATGTTGAAGATAAATTCTAATTTTATAGATAAATCTTGAGATAGACTCAAATTTTTAAAGATAAATTTTAATTAAATGAGAGGATAGATAAATTTTTGCAAAATAATGGGTTATCCTTATAATAATTTTATTTATTTTATTTCATCTTTCTATATTTTGGTTGCACCAATCACCTCGAACAAGACTCGGAATTTCCTTCTTATTAATATAAGAATAAATTAGAATAGATTTCACTTAGTTTTTCCCTGATCAGTAGTCTCTGCTCTCACAAGTTCTAGTCTCGGTGCACTTTTGAAGCAACAAGCCAACAACGGTCACTTTACATTACAAGATCAAAATTCTGGGGTGAAGATGTTTACATGGAGCCATGAGAAGGTTATGAAGCCTGGCCGAAGCTCAACCGAAGGAATGGATGCTTCACAACCCCGTCGCCGCCACTGCATAAGCGACCGTAAAAAAAGATCGGCCTCACTCCAATGCCAAGTTTACCTATGTACAAGATCTACTTAAATAAGCAAACATATATAACCGATATATTTACATTTTTGGGCAAAACATATAGCACTTTTTCGAGTTAGAGTCATCCAAAGGATTTTCCAATCAAATATGCCGTCATGCCGACTTCAAACGATCCAACCGGTACGTCCCCTGTACATTGAATAGAACCAAGCAGCAAATATATGTGAATTTTTTGGTCTCTAAAAGTAAGATATTACACTCGGGTATTGAACTGTTTAAACTTTTTAGGTGGTCTACCAGAATGTCATGAATTTCGCCTAGTATTGGCAAGAACAGCAAAGCCAGAGTTTTAATTTCTTCCTTGAGCATGCCGTGCTCTTCTCCTTCCGCCAGTAGCAAATTTAACAAACATTTCCTGTCCGGAATCAATTTTAAAGCAACCTGCTTCAACAAGATCAAGAGTTGTAGCACGAAGTTTATAAAAAAGAAGCTCCAAAAGGATTGTCAACAGATAAAATCACTTTTTGGGTCTCCAACACTTATAAGAGACGAGAGCTCACTTTGTAAGCAGCTGTAGAGATCCAACCATGCCAAGGTTTTAGAGTGTTCTGATATGCATCTTCTACGAGTTGCGTCAAGCTCTTCTCATGATCATCTACAATTTTTCTCAGCAATACCACTGAAAAATCCATCGACCTGCTGTAACCAACCGTCAAAAAGTTCAAACAAAATCGGAGGACATTTTTCATGGTTCAGATTAATTCAGAACACCAACTCGTTATGGGAGCTAGAAAGTACCTTCAAACCAAAGATTGCTAAACTGACAGAATAATAATATAGCACCGTAGCCGCTAAATAGAAAGGTCGGCTCTACCTGGTCAACCAAAGAAGGGCCCTTGTGCAGCCCGTGCCTTTTCTCGATGCCCCTTTTCCAGCTTCGGCTCTAACAATCTCGGCCAAATTGCAATAAGTTGAAGGGTCCATGTCATAAATATCTTCTATTCTCTATAATACAAACAAACTCCAGCCTGAGCTCAATGCACGCAGAGTAGACTAAAATTTTTATGGTAGAAACAGAGAGAGTGGGCGAGTGGAATAAGGCATCCGTCACTTCTCGTCTCTGTCAAATAATGGATGCCGAGATTCTAACGTTTTTTTAGACCATTAGCAATTGATTGCCATGGCTTGGAGTTCCCACAAAACAACTAACAAGTCATTTGTTGACACATATTTAAAGATGGGTTTTACCTGAATGTTGTCGTTCACATCTTGTCTAAGCACAGCCATCGTGGGTCCAATCTTATCTGCAAAAAGCAGCGTAGAAAACAAGGGCCACAAGGCGAGATACGTTACGCTGTCATTTTCTTCTACAAAGCGCCATGTTAAAGCAAATCCATTCGCATGAATGAAAGATTAGAACCAAAAATCTAAAGCATTCGCCTTTGGTCATTGAAAAAAAAGACTTGTATATACACGACATACATAGATGATAGATAGTACTTCTAATTGGTTTGAATCCTTATGCAATTAATCAAGCTGACAAAAACCCACTTCTTTTATTTTGATGCTCATATGCTTTTTCTTCTTAACGCTGATTTTTTCTCCTCAATGTTAGAAAAGTTAGCAACTGATATCAATCTCAGTCGGAAGATTCTATTCACAGACAAGGAACAAGTACATACTTTGTGTTAAAGATAATATGCCATTTTTCAGTGTATTGTATAATCAAACGCAGACACAAAAAGCATAAAGAATCATAGAACAAACAGCACAGGAGGAGAAAAGTTGAAGAGTGGCAAGCAAACCAAGAACTTGCAGGAGGAGATGGCAAACGCCAAGGAAAGCCAAGGTGGAGATATGGTCGTCAGGTTTAATCATTGAAAGCAGCTCAATGGCAGACCGTACCTCCGAACACTTCTCCATCTCTGCCCTCTTTCGCTTCATGGCCACCCTTCTTCTTCCTCACTCTTTCACCTCTTCTCCTTACGAATCTCTAAATGCAGTGAGCTGGAACCTTCAAATGTATCCTCCCTTCTCCTTAAGCAGAGGTCAACGAAAACCAATGCACAGACCATCTCCTTCCCCCATCACCATCTTTCTGCTCTGTCCCTTTGAGGAAAGTAAAAACCCGAAAGCTCCCAGCTCAATGCTTTATAAATGTCTCATCAACTTTTTTATTGATTAATCTTTTCTTATATTACATCGATGACGACGTTTAAATTTTGGCCTCGCCTCTATCAGACCATGTTGCACGCTAACATCTTGTATTTGAGCCTAGTCTTGGCTGGTCTCAGATCTGCAAAACTGTCTATAGATGAACGTTCTCTTTTTTCTGATTTGACATGAGAAGTGGTCCTCGCTAATTTTTGTCTAATCTGCCCAATTGTAATTAGACCATCTTAATTATTTTAAGGGCAACCAGGGCAAAAAATAATACAAAGAAACGAAGTACATGATGAAATCGAAGATAAGACGGGGAATACATTATTTAAGTTTGTCGAGTCTTCAGGCCAGGGATCTATTGCAATTTGCACCAACTACTCCATTCATGGCCATGGTGGCAGATAAAAACCCCATCTACAAATGCGAAGTATTGAAGAATATTGTGGCCTGTTTCTTGTCAAGGCCTAAAGATGTTCGAAGTGCAGAGCTTAGATATATACGGTGGTTGGTTGTATGTAGACCGATTGCATAGTCTTATTTAAAAGACTCCAGCTCATCCGTTACTTGTACGTGTTGGAAATTCCACTAAAGTATATAATTCTTCTTGCATCTCTATCTATATGTCATAACATCATATATATAATCACGATTCACATATGTATTAACATTAACATACATAAAAGCAAAGAAACATGGGAATAAATTGGCCTTTGAAGTGTAAGATTGCAACATATATGCATTTTCGGTTGTCAATCATGCATCTAAATAATTGGAAAAGGATTTCAATAATGCTGGAGGTCGTCTCTTGTAACGCTGGTAGTGTTGTGACGGTGGGGTTCCGGTGGATCTAGTCCTCGCCACAGCTGTGATAAAAAATACTGTTCGTAAGTTGATTTGTGGCAAGAAGTTGAAGTTGGATTTGTAAACGCCAAAATAATATGAGATCATGTTCTGGAATCTCAAACCCAAGGCTCAATTAATATGGATGTTGCTCTTTTAGAGTTGGCCAAGTCCCAGCTAACAACAATTACAATTCATCATTAAACAGTAACATTGACTTTGAACAATGACCGCAAATTTGTTCAAATAAGCTATTAAAACAAAGATTTTAAATTGTAATATGGGAGGTGATTTTATCAAAGATCCCTGGACTTCAACTAAAAGGTTTTTGTGCAATGCACCCGCATTATAAACTAGAGAGATAGGGTTTAATAATTTAATATTTTAGATATAAATTTTGATTGACTTTAAAGATGTATCTTAATTGAATAAAAAAATAAATTATAATTATTGAATATATTTTTTATTTGTATTGTTTTTTTTTCAAAGAAAATAGACTGATTCTTATTAATAAAAGTTAAAAATTAAGGTTACTTGGGTATGAACCAATAAGCTTTATAATAGAAAGTAAGAAAATTAAAATTAGCAGCCATTTTTTTAAAGAAAATTAAAATTAGTGGGATTCGAACTCGTGAGTTTCTGCAATAGGAGGTTTAGGCTACTATTGAGTTCCTTTTATTAATACAAGTAGGTTGATTTATTGAAAAATATTAAGATAAACATTTTTTAATAAATATTTTTCAGAAGAATAGAAGCTTGTTGTTATTAGTTATATATTTTTTTATATATCAAAAATATTTTGAAATCTAATACATATGGAAAAGATATTATTTCTTCAAAAAATAACTTTTTGATTTAATGGACTCAATATTTGTTCGAATCTTAATTTTATTGTTAGTTAGAAGATTTACAATTATTTTTAAAGATTGACTATTTTATTGTTACTTTTTAATTGGTTGAATCTAGTATTTTTCATTAGAGTAGGACTTTTTGTTCCCCTTTTTATTAATATCTATAAAAGTGGATATAAATATAGGTTGTAGGCCTCTACCGTGAGTCCAGATTGTATGGCGACCTGCCAAGGCGAAAAAATTTCCCGTTACTAACTTTAAAAACGGTCAAGTACCTATTATTATAACCACTCAAGCACTGTGAATTATAAGAATATCCTCCAACTGATTTGGTACTTACAACTAAAAAAAAAGGAGAATTAATGGGAAAATGTCCGCAGACTTTAGGATATGGGCTCTATCGGCATTGTAAGTGGTGCGGACAAGAGCCCATGCCAAGCTCAAAAATGGCGAGGCCCAATAAAAGACACCGATAAAGGTCCATGGGTGATCCACCACCACGAACAACGAAGCCCATCAAACAAGTAGTCAAAGATAAGCGGTCTTCATGTGAGACCGGAGCCAAATGGTGCTCTCTCCGGCCGTGTCTCCCACGGCTGTGATCCGTCTCCCATCACACCTTGTTTCATGTCAGTATGTCACTTCCCACCGCCCGCTCAACCCCTCTGACGCCCAACTCTCTCTTCCCCTCACCTCTCCCAATATTTTTCTCGTCTCGTCCTCTGACAACTTCCTCACTTCCGAGAAGCATGTCAATTCCAGCCACTATAACTGAATCCAAAGGTGCCTCCATCGGCTTCTGGGCCCCGGATTTGCAGGTAGTTTATTTTGTCCAACAATTTAATTTATGTGAGTGTGTGTTTTGTATTTTAATGCATTGGGTATATATATATATATATATATATATATGGAAAAAAGTTTGCTGTATTAGAGTACAGCTAACTTGGCTGTGATCGAGTTTGTTTACAACCCTTCGATTGAGATCCGACGGCTTGGATAAATCCCGCCCAAATATCAAATAGCAGGAGTCTCTGCCCCATTGAGTTTGTTTACA
>JAVDBV010048651.1:0-13384 GCA_032619315.1 Piper longum | reverse complement strand
ATATATATATATATATATATTCATGTGATTCATATGAGCAATTAAAGCTGTCCACATTGACTTATTAACGTGAGGCATGCCAAGGATCGTTGGGGTTGATAGGTGAAAAAAAAAAATTGCATTGTGTAATTTATCTTCTCATTGTTAGGTCTCACGATGCCCACTTGCCTTGACCAGGAAAGATGTCTTAGGTGCTCATATGAAAGGCATCCGTTGTGTAAATCCACAAGGAAAATTGTTGTTGTAATTAAGCGAATAAGAGTTATTGAGGATGTTCCGAAGGTTCAAGGAATACTTCTTTAACCTTGAAGGTGATGCTGAAGATATAGAAAGACGATCCTTCACATCAAAATTTGTATATATATGAAAAGTTTAATGTAGATTATTGGGTATTACATTTTTTTTTATTTCTTATCATATACATGTGATTCATATGAGCAATTAAAGCTGTCCACATTAACTTATTAATGTGGGGCATGTAAAGGATCATTGGGTTTGATAGGTGCAAAAAAGATATTGCATTGTGTAATTTATCTTCTTATTGTTAGGTCTCACGTTGCCCACTCGCCTTAGAGAGGAAAGATGTCTTAAGTGCTCGTATGAAAGGCATCCATCGCGTAAATCCACAAGGAAAAGTTTATTTATAATTAAGCGATTAAGAGTTATTGAGGATGTTCCCAACGTTAAGGAATAATCTTTTAACCTTGAAGGTGATGCTGAAGATATAGAAAGACGATCCTTCACATCAGAATTTATATATATATATATATATATATATATATATATATTTGAAAAATTTAATGAAAATTTGTTGGGTAAAAATTTTACAGTTTTATTTCTTATCATATTAATGTGATTCATATGAGCAATTAAAGCTGTCCACATTGACTTATTAACAAGGCATGTCAAGGATTGTTGGGGTTGATCGGTGAAAAAAATATTGCATTGTATAATTTTTCTTCTCATTGATAGGTCACACGTTGCCCACTTGTTTTGGCGAAGATAAATCTCTTTGAGTGCTCATATGAAAGGCACCTGTCTCGTAAATCCACAAAGAAAATTTTTGTTGTAATTAAGCAAATAAGAGCTAGGTAATATGATGATAAAGCAGGTGAAAACCAAAGTCAACACACCTTAATTTCGAATAAATGCCAAGATCTGCAGCTGGCTGAATTTGAACATAACTCAGTTGAAACTTGACTTAGAAGCAAAACAGATTCGAAATTGGGGTATGATGGCTAACAGCAAAAACCGATCACAGCCATATATAATGAAAGTTTGACGCAAAGGCCAATCTCCACACTTGATAATGGCAAGTTATAATTTCGGCCAGGTGCATCATGTTGAGGCTAATGGCGAAAAGTTCTCACAAGTTGCTCAATTCTTCGACGGCAAAGGGGACAGCTTGTCAAGTGTGAAGAGCATGATGTACAACAGCACATGTGGCCACATCTGAAATTTTGGGCACAGAAAACATGTTATTTTCCTTTACAAGATGCAGCAAGAATTGAAGAGATTTCAGAATTTTGTGTGGTCAGTAGATAAATACACAACGGAAAAAATTTTAGGCACACAAAACAAGCTATTTTCCTCTACAGCTCATAAAATTTTACAAGTTAATCATTCTTCCTTCCAAATACAAGTATAAGAAGACTGATTGGCAACGCAATTATTTAAATGTGTAGCACTGATTCGTTCTTATAAATATTTATGTTCCACTAAATGCATTCAAAATAAATTGCCTTAGTGTTTGAATTAAAACATGCTGCAAAGTAGTGATATCAAGTAGAACTCAATGTCAGCCCTCTTAAGACAGTGCAATTCAAATGAGTACCATTTCCACGTCAGGGACTCTTACACCTTCCAACCTCGAGCAATTAAAACTTGCTCTTATTGAGAAAGCTCACAAGCGTGTGTAAGAGCGTGGAAGTCATTTGCAGATCCATATACAGTAAGAAACTTGCCAGATATCCAAGCATGCTTTGAGAATTTAATCAAACTCAAATCTAGTTCACGTATCCAATTCAGACACATTATCAAAAAAATATTTACATTTTCTCAACATGACATCTTAGTTGAAGACAAGAGACAAATTCCAGCACCACTTGCTTCCACCTTTGTATAGAGGCAGGTACCAGGAAAAAATGCATAACAATGGATCTCAATTCCCAGATTTCTATGGAGGTTGCCAATATGCATTGGCTTATTCAGAAAGATTCCTATTACAGAATTAGTGTACACTACTGATAAATTTGCAATCCTAGATTAGCATTCTGATTGAACTAATATGAGGAAGACATAGCTATACAGTTTATAATAGAACATCTGTATCAGAATCTTTTTCTCTTGAGTATTAAGTTGTGATTGCCAAAATTAAAATGAACAAGTGCTCTTATTCCATGATTTCTAACATAGTAATAGCATCAAGTGGCTCCTCCTCATGACTGAGGAACCATCATCATTGTCACAGATCTGCATGCTTAACCTGTCCACCTTTGCTTCTTCCTGCAGTGTACCCCACTGTCGTCTTTCTCAGCTTGTCGCACTCTGATTTCCTTTCCTTGGTAGCTCTACTTCATCTAACAGTTTTTATATCAACACTAGCATGCTTAATACAATCCCTAGACATCAGCTACACCTCCCTTAGAGGCCTGTTGTAAGATCCCCCAATTAGTTAATAGCCCACTTAGTCCTACATCCAATTCCTACTGGGATAAGATCCAATTAGTTAGTTAGTCCACTTAGTCCCACGTTCAATACCTACTAAAGTAAGATCCAATATATTAGTTTAGATGTGCTTATGGTCTCCAAATTAGTTAAACACTTTTTAAAAATGGCTATCCCTATTTGCTTGCACTAATTATGTTGGGCTATTACTAGTACCAAAGCTAACTCAGGAACGTGTTGGATGAAATACAAATTCATATAAAGCTCACGAGCCATATAAAGAAATTTTGGGGACAAAATTTCCTTAAGATGGGTGGAATATAAGATCCCTTAATTAATTAATTAGTCTATTTAGTCCCACATCTAATACCTACTACGGTAAGATCGAATATATTAGTAGAGACGAGATTATAATCTTCAAATTACTTAACCACTTTGAAGAAAGGGCTAAGTCCATCAGTTTATACAATTTGGGTCTGGCTATTACACTTGTACATGTGTCATCTCCTTTATTATCATAGTACAAACTGCTAAACTCATCCCTTGCATCAAGGATTTCTATTGTCATGTGTGCATTCACAAGAATTCTTATCTTTCAATTTTTGTGAGGAGTTTAAGTTAATCCCGTGTCCAAATCCTATTTTAGAAATAAGTTCTGTTGGTAGAATTTTGATTACCCATTGCCTAAAGTTTTTACAATGTCATCTCAAAGGATTTTTTATTTTAGAATTTTTTATTACCGTTTTGCTTTGTTTTGTTAAGGTGTAGTTATGCTTAAAAGAGAAATGCACATCACAGTGATAGATAATTCCCTCATCTAAAGATTGGTCTTCTTTTAATTATTTTTTGACAAGCTGATGCAGAAAGACCTAGTGTTGCTTATTATATGTGAAAGTTGATTTGCAATTGAACACTTGAGAATAAGTTATTAAAAGTATGGAATGCGCATCAGATTCTGATTGAGATTCTATAACAGATTTTTCTATTTAACAATATTAATGTTTTTATATTCTATGTTCAGAATCCAACAAGCTTACCAGCAATAAAAGACTGAATTCTCTCATTCCACTTCTGACACATTTCTCTCGTTTTAGTTCATTTTCTCCAATTTGCCAAGTCAAACGAGTGCACCCATAGAGGCCACATACAATTACCAGAAAATGAAATTCGTAGGTCCAAACTAAACTTCTTTGAACTAAATAAACTAATGCATACAAATACCTAATCTGTTAAAATGTAAAAGGCTGCCACCATAGCTGATTAAGTTAATATGAAGAATATCAAACACTTACGGGACAAAAACTGCATTATACTCCTGCTCAAGACATATCACACATAGATCTGGCATTACTTTATCCCGCTTTGCATCCTCAAAGCCATTTTCAGTTGTTTGATCCTTGCCTAAATGCAGAGTTCATGCTCCCTTAGAAATCTTACAAAAAAAATTAAAATGAAGACAATGAAGGAAGTATTTCATGCCTACCTTCATTTACCTGCTCCAGTCTTTGTGCAGCAGCAGCAAGGACTCTGAAAGGACAAAAATAAGTGAATACAAATTTCCACAGAAAGAGCCAGTAAGAGTCTAGCTGGCAATAAACAACATCATTGACAAGCCCAAAAGATAACATAAAGACTGATGAGTAGTTTTTGTTAGAATTAACTATTTAAAGATACAAGAACAACCCATGTTGCTTAACATCAAGGGCATAACGAGCTTAAAAAGTCTCAAAAAATCTTCATGCCTGATTAAAACTTGGCAGAGTGTAGTTTGGCCAATTGAGAAAAAAATAGTCCCTAATCAATTTTGCACCAATCTTCACCAAGCTCTAATAAAATCTTGCTAGGAAATAAAAAGGCTAGACATTGTTGTAGTGGTCTTCCACAAAAATACAAGTGAAAATTCATTCCCAGGCCTACACATGCGTAATGCATATGGTCCATAAATAATGTATTATTTGTATATATCATGTTTCAAGAAAGGACTGCCATCGGTAAGGGTCTTCCAAAGTATTCATTAACCACTTAAATGTTCAAACTCCAGCAGTAAACATGATTTTAATAGAAAATATGATAAAGATATTAAGAAAACCAACTCAAAGATGATGTGATCATACAGCCCTTTTTAATGAGGCCTAAGATACCATCCAAAAGTTGCTGGTTTGGGGCCTTCAACTATCAGACTAAACAACAGACAAGATTGTGTGATTAATTCTTGATAATTGAACTTGAAAATATTTTATTTTATAAGTTTACCTCCTTTGCATTTCTCTACGCCGTTTTCTTTCCATGATATATTGGATAGCATGTTTGGCAATTAGATAAACACCCAAAGCTGTTAAACCTACAGAGGCATAACGGTACCACCTGCACATGTTCCACCATTATGGGCAGCTCTATATCTAGTAAAAATTAACCTGATAGAACAGCTAAACCTACCTTGCCCATTTCCCAAGATTCAAGACAAGCTGATCGATGCTTTTTGGAGATACATAAAATGGTCCTTTGTGAGGTTTCTGAATCCGAATTGTCCCAACATCATCCTTGATAGCCTAACAAAAGAATAATATAAACAGTGAGCATAAAAGTCCAATAACTACTACTTGCTATAATTTAATTCTCCCAGATGACACAAAGACTGGAACAAGTGCATAAATAGGCCGAAGATGCAGCAAACAACACAGTATCCATCGATCAGTTGGCAGAAATGACAGGCATAAGACTTATGAAAGTTACCTCGCCAACAACAGTCAAAGTTGTACCCATCGGAAGGACTCTTTCAACACGCTTCACTCCCAGCATCTGTAGTAATATGGGCAGGATAAAATTAACAACATTTACTGGTGTATTCTTTCACTAGCAACTTATACTTCACAAACTAACCTTGAGACCTTGGAGGTAATCTAGAGTTCCACGTACCAATGAACGTCCTGACTCTTCAAATACTTCACTGGCAACAGTTAGTACCAAGCCCGTACCTCCACGGGCTCCCACAACAATCACACGACCAGTTCCATCATCCTAACATTAGATTACTAACAATATAACAAAAATTTTACAAATCAAAGAGAAATTTGAGAGAACAATCTGATGAAAAAAATTCAAATCTGCATACACAAGATGAAAATCAATTAAGTGTTGTATAACACACAACCATATAGAGTTAGTGTGTTTAAGTGTTCAAGATGAATTTCCACAGTTTTTTTTATCACGACTGGGTTTTATGTAAAACAGAATGCAAGCAAGCGTACACAGTGGTATAATTGATGGAGACAATGCACTACAAAAAGAAGTTACTAGTAAGGGTGAGTATTTTTGGTCGGTTTGGTTCTGAACCAAATTACTGAACAGGTAGGTATTCAGCGACCGGATTTCATAACCAAAACCGAACCAAATTTCTCTAAAAACCAAACTAAACCAAGCCCAAATATTTTGGTTAGGTCGGTTTGATAACCGAAAACGAAATTACATAATAAATTAAAGAAAAAAAAGGTTTATTTAATTATTTAATAAAAAATATACAATATTTTAGCAACCATGATCATATAAAAGTAATTCTGAACATATATATCATATTAAACATATCAAAGTTCACCTTGAAAATATAATAATTTCATGATGATCAATGTAAAAAATTCTGTCATTTCAATCAAGTCATTTCAGTTCGGTTTGTCTACAGCTTCACCGAAAAACGAACCGAATTATTTCGAAACCATAATTCTGTTCAGTTATGGTTCAATTTTCAGTTAACAACATATTATGCTCACCCCTACTTATAAGCAAGTCTATGACCATACAATGTCACTTTTTAATATGTCCTAAACAAAATATCACAACTATAAGAATAAGGTGGAAGGAATATAGGCAACGTACTAGATACCAAGGTACTTCTTTATTCATAGAAAGCATCAAGGCAGAGTCCTGTATCCATGAACCAGCATCATTATGCTTTAAAAAATGCTGTTCTGCCTGAAACACAGTAATACACCTGCATCAATAAGGAATTCAAAAACAGAAAAGACAGAATTAAGGGAGCCGAGCCACATTATCACGCAATCCAAAATGATGGTAAAATTCGTCCCAATGTTCCCTAACAACTCAATCATTAGGGTTTGGTCCTAGCATGGCATCATCTGAGGTGATTTTTGGGGGTCTTTACGGCCTATGCTTTTGGAGAGCTTGTCTAACAAAATCTATAGCCACCCTGTTTAGCATTCGTGTGAACACCAAAGCTACTACAATTTCATAAGAAAGGAAAAAGAAGACAAACATTTAATGTCATTTTATCATCTATCCACATATAAAGAGGTCCAGCAAAGTCACTAACATAGACCATATATAAAGGCAAATAACTTTGGCAAACACGGACACACATGAGATATACACACATAAGAGAGAAATTGAGCTCCACACAGTGGTGTTAAGAAGGAGCAACACAAAATATCTACCAGTAAAAAAGGATTGACTAAACATAATATACCATTTCTTCAACGATCACAGCTCTCAACCCACTGTGTTCACATTTGATTGGCGAGTCCGAACCAACCCGCCCGGAAATGGAAACAATTAGAGGCAACACTTTAGAAGCCGTGTCCAACAGCCGCGCTACAAGAACAAACATAATAACAGAATCAAACCATCTTTTACAAGCATTTCAGTCCAATTTCCAAAAGTAAATTACAAGAGCAACCATCATAACAAAATCAAACCCTCTTCTACATCCATTTCAGTCCAATTTCCAAAAGTAAATCACATTTAAGCCGAAAAATAAAAGTAATCAAACTCAGACAGCCAGTTCAACCTAAACCCTCGCGTTTCTGTTTCAGCCCACATTTATAACAACGAATTGGAATGCTAGAAATCAAACAGCAAACTCAACCTAAATCCTTCAACTGGCCGACGCGGGCAACCGACTCAAGAGCTTCGGCATCCCTGCGAAACGAAGGCGAACAGCTGTACTTTAAATAAATAAATAAATAAATAATAAAATGGAGCCATACTTCCCGCTGCTCCTCCCAAGCAGGTAGAGCGCCGCGGCACCCAAGCAGCAGCCAAGCCCTCCCCAAGGGAGCATCATGCATCCAAACCCCTCAACCAAAAAACGGAGCGCTTTCTTTCACCACCATTGCAAAACTCTGCGCAACCCAAAAAAAAGACACACACAAGCAAGCAAACAATCGCGCATCAACTGCCAACCCTTCCTTCGTCGAAAAGGGAAAAAACCCAACAAAGAGGAAGAGTGGGGAAGACGAAAGAACGGATTGGGAGAAGAAGAGAGGCGGCAGCACAGAATGGCCGCTACAAATCCCCGAGTTTTCGTTTGGTTTTTTGTGGTCGCGGGGCGAGGGTCCCACTTTTTGGTTTTGGGTTTGGAATATCCGGTTCGGTTTTCGCATACATAACGCCGCGGGGGACTCTCGCTCATTTATTTTTATATTTTAGTACAAATAGTCTAAATAACATAATTTTATCTTTTTTTTTTTTTTTATCTCGGACTCAAACTCGAATCGAAATGCCCTAGCACTCCTACCTAGTTAATGGCAAGGTTGTTGTAGAGGTGACAAAAGGTCTGGGGTTTTTTAAACAAAATTGGATTGAAGACAAATAGGTTCGGTCTTTTTTAAATAAAATTATGCGACTATTGACAAAATTTAAAAAAAAATCGAATAGATTTGAAGGTATGTACAATTTCCATGCTATGCGCAAGCCTTGAATAATGTGATTTATTTAAAAAGTATTAAAATAAACTTATTTAAAGCCTCGTTATATGTCTCACAATTAATGACAATGATAAATAAATGCAAGTAAAAATTAAAGAATGATAGAAATGGTATTTGTGCTGCTTCTATTATATTTATAATAATATTCAAAAATTATATTTTGTATAATATTTTGTTGCAGGTTCTCTTAATATATAGCTGGTTGAAAAGATCTCATAATTGGAACATATTATTTGTTAAAAATTTTGTTGTTATTAGTTGTGAAAGAAATATTTATCATTATTTTTTTGAAGTAATTTATTGATTTAAAAGCTACAAGTGCTAGAAGATTTATCCGCTTTCAAATAGAAGGTATATAGATGTGGAAGTGATATTTACGTGCTGATCGACTTGATTAATTGAATATGAACAATAAATACCACGTCAAACACACTCAAAACATAATCTCGTCTTGCCAAAATTTTATTTTCAAGAACGAATAAACCTAACTCATAAGTTATATGAGTTCAACTTGTTGTGCAATGCAAAGGATTTTCTTTTTAATCAAATTTCAAGGAAAATGATTTTGATATAAAGAAATTGAGCTTGCTTATGATTGAGTACTCTCAACCCTAAGTCCTAACTACCATTTGCATCAACGTGATATACTTTGGGGATATTGCAAATTGATCAAGGAGTTGTCATTAGGAGAGAGAACAACATTATGAGGGAATACGTATTTTTATATTGCTCAAGGTCAAAAGCTTTTACTCTATAGATAATGGTTGAGGGGAGGTTTTTGATTTACCTATCCCGAAAGAAATGTAAACTCTATTATTATAAAAAATGTTATAAATTTAATATATTGATTTTATACAAAATAATATAGTCTAAAGTGCAATCTAATCGGCATAAGTTATCTCTTCAATTTAATGAGCTTAAGTTATCTTTTAAAAATTGGTTAACCAAGGTAAAAAAATTTAGTTTATTATCACTTATAAATAAGATATTACCCCACTAGGTATTAGATGTAAGACTAAGTTTAGAATTATACAATCCACCTATCTTAAAAATTTTAATTCTCAAAATTCATACACTTGGCCCGTTGCCTAGCTCACGTCCTTCTTTAGCCAGTGACCGACAGCCTAACCAACATCCTTAATCCAGCTCACCATCTAATGCGAAACTAGGTTGCTCTTATAACAGTTCATTTCGGTTCACCCGTGAATCGACCCAAAAATATTAGTGGCTACCGAACAGTTCACTAATCTACTTCATTCGATTAATCCAACCTGGATCTATTATCCGCGTCTCAAGATGATGATGCAAGTATACAATACATGGATGAGATGCATAGGTTCTAACGTTGTTCTAAATGCATGCTATGACATATAATCAAATATAAAACTCAAACAAGCAAAAAGTTTAGAGAAAATATCTATTTTTAAAATAAAATGGCTAGTCTCCCCTAAAAGTGCAATAAGGACCACCTTGTTAGCAACAAGCAGTATATAAATTTACATCATTAAAAAAAGGAAACATGACAATTCTCTCAATATTTCAATTATGACCACTTTCTTCATCTTCTGAGTCAGTCTAGACTCAATTGCTCAACATGTTCATTTCCATTCACAATTTTAGTCACAAGCAAAACATCTTATTCATTCACAGAAATCACATTCAAATTTGCATAATTCAAACAATTCACATTCATATCATCAATTACACTCAGCAGGTACATGCATGTGCAATTTCATTACTGTTATTCCATAGTCCTAATAGTGTCCAATCTTCAAGGTTCTCACCTACATAGATAATAAAAAGACGTCAGTGGCGAGCGTTACTAGTCCAGAAATAACTAATAACAAACTGACATAGGAAAACTGACCCTCTTGTTGAATAAAAACATTATTATTATTCCTCATAGAATCTCTCATAAGGGTAATAATCAAGAGCACTGACCTCCCGCAACAGCATCCCCTTTCTATCTTATCGCATCCATTGGCAACTTTAAACGATCCCTTGCACGAGAATATCAATATCTGTTCTTTTAGCCCTATACATCCTTCGCATTACTCCTAGCCCCGAGTACAAAGGTCGAGTACTCTTAGACATGCGCCTTCAATACCCTTTGAAACCACAAGTCTAGACATGCACTGTATAACAATACCGGTAAGCCTCTACACTTCTCCAGGTTTGAGGAATTCAAAGGCGAAGTTATCAAGATCCCCCAGGAATGGATTGGGCACTCATTAAATCCATAGCCTACTTTGATGAACACACGCCCTATATCAAGATACAGTCATCATTTTTCTTTTGCCACACATCTCACTGAAAGCTTGAAAAATTACATGTATAAAGGCCTGGGTAGGGATTGCAATATAATAGGGCCGAAGGCATCATGATCTAGATCTGAGTTTTCGAAACATCCTTGAGGGATCTCATCCTCGAGGGCTATTAATCGAAAAATCTCATATGACTAAATGACCCATTGTAAAACCCGTGACTCGAGTTAGGGTTTTATTACAACGAACCAGTCAGTTCAACCGTTGGTTTGAGACGAGTCAGTTCATAGACCGCATGCTGAATCGTGACCAGCCGTGAGTTATGAACGATGATGGTCAAGTGTACTTGAATGTATGATGATAACGTAGAAAAGATGGTGAAAAATGAGTTATCAAAATATATGAAAGTATGTAGCATTTTTCTTTTTATGGATTTGATCGTAGAAATAGTTTTATGCCCATTAACGCATTAGGATGTGTTATGGGGTAGTTTGGATGGGTTATTAGCTATAGATCATATCATTTAGATGTTGTAATGTTGATTTTATTTTACAAGATTTTTCCTGATTTTTTAAAGATTTTTTTGGATTTATTACAAGTTAGAATTATTCTTGACTCGAGTCGGTGTCGAGTGAAGTTTAATTTACAAGTTTGCCACCCCCAATACTTCATGTCCCTCCCCCAAACCCCCGACACTTCTCTCCACCCCTGACCAAACCCGTCGCTGTCGCCCTTGGTTGCCGTCGCTGCCGATCGACGACGCCCAGCTCGGCCATGCCGCCGCAGTGTCGCCCCGACCAAACCTGTCCACGATCAGGCCGCCGCGACGCTGGATTCACCCCGCGACGCCACCATCGTTTCTTGTCGATTTGTCGCTGTCTAGGCCGCGCCGCTGCCACTGCGACGTCGACAACCACCTTCTCAACCTCCCAGACGTTTCCCCTCTACCCAGCGTCGCCGCCGAGGCGACCTAGGGCTCGATCGGAACGACCAACCGCCCGACCGAACTCGAGGTCACTGCCTGCTGTCATCGCTGTCGTGGCTGCCCTTGCTGTCACCACCATTGGAACGAGCTTGCCGAGATAGTGCCGACCGTTACCCTCAATTGCCCCGCCGGAACAGTCACTAAGAAATCGCTCGGAGTCGCCAGAAAACCGCCGGGACCCACTAGAAAAATATTGAACTTGCCGGAAAACCGGTTTTGCCTTGTCTTCCGCTGAGTTT
Source organism: Piper longum (assembly GCA_032619315.1). Taxonomy (NCBI): domain Eukaryota; kingdom Viridiplantae; phylum Streptophyta; class Magnoliopsida; order Piperales; family Piperaceae; genus Piper; species Piper longum. The sequence goes on along the minus strand of JAVDBV010048651.1, from coordinate 1,512 downwards.
GTCTAGTCGAACCTAATCGAACTTCGGATGCTGGCGAGCGCCGAATTCGAGCTCTGACCGTGAGACGAAACCCTAGCCGTCGCTGACGACGCACGAGGTATAATTTATTTTAATCTAATTATTTTGAATTAATGATTATTAGCTCAACGTGCTAGGATACTATGATTGAATGATTCGTGTGTTTTGTGTTTTTATGTTAATAAAAATATGAATGCATGTGATTGTGATATTAAAATAAATGCTAAGTGATTAATTAGGTTGACTAAATAAATATTGTAATCTAATGCAACGTAGAGTAGGAAAATGATATTGATTATTATTGATGTGTTGATTGATGCATGGTTAATGTGTGTATGCTATAGGATGAGTGAATGTATCATAAATAGACGTTAGTATTTAGTTTTGATGTGTAGGTACGGAGTAGGAGCTTGCCGCCTAGGCGCGCAGCCACGCTTGGAGCTTCTGCCAGGTCCGTTTAGGACTCGCTCTCTGTTTTTACGCTAATCTATCGTGTTTTGTTTAGAACAAGAAAGAGGACGTGTCGAGTGGCGTTTTATTGGATCACACTCTATACGAGCCATTTAGCCGATCGTATTTTCGGATTAATAACCCTCGAGGATGAGATCCCTTGAGTATGTTTTCGAAATTCAAATTCAGCTCATGATGCCTTTGGGCCTACTTTATTAATCCCAACCCAGACATAGTTTTTAGTGAGAGGTGGAAAGAGAGATGGCGGCCATGGCTTCAGATAAGGCATGTGCTCGTATGCGGGTTGATGCTGGGGAGGACCCACTTCATCCTGAGGGATCCTACTAATTCCGTGTTTAAGTTCCTCACACTCGGAGAATGTGGAGGCTTACGGGTGCTATTAAGTACAACATATATCCGAACTTGTGGTTCAAAGGGTACTAAAGACGACTACCTAAGAGTACTCAACCTTTAGCTCAAGGCTAGGAGTAATATGGAGGACGTAGAGGGCTGAGATGAACGAGAATGAGATTTGATGCAAAATGCAATAGATGAAATGGCAAAGGAAAGAAAAATGATATGGAAAGGGGATGCTGCCGCTTGAGGGCGACGACTCCCATTATTGCCCTTGTGAGAGTTCTTGAGGAAGTATATAGTTTTTATTCAACAGGAGGGTTAGCCCTCCTGTTCAAGTTTGATATTAGTTATTTCTGGACCAGTGACAACCGTTGTTGACATTTTTCTACTATATGTAGGTGAGGATCATGACGATTGAAAGCTGTCGGGACAGAGCACGAGTCGCGCACACATGTACCTGTCGTGTGTAATGCGTAATGATTGTGTGCTAGTGTTTTGTGAAATGAAGATTTTATTGCATTATGTTTTGATAATCTGCTTATGAAGTAAATAGATAAATATGAATGAACAAGGAGCCTTGGAGCTCAGACTCAGCTCAGGTGTAAATGAAAGTGATGATGATGGTATGTGATGATGGATTGTCGTATTTTACATAGTTTGTAAATATGAATATATATATATATATAT
>JAVDBV010048650.1:0-11369 GCA_032619315.1 Piper longum | reverse complement strand
GGTTCATGGGCCTCTCTTAATCCAAAAGCTAGCTTAAGAATTAAGGCTTTCCCATTAGCCTATATACAAGTCACCGGTTGCCTCCAAATGGGATGTGGGATTAACCCAACAATTCTCCCATTCACACATCACAACACTTGAATCATCTCCCCCTCACCACATGCAGAGGCAACATGTCTTGGTGAGGTTCCAGATGTTACAAATTTGGACCGGCCGACAAATCGTGTGGCTAATTGAGGCAACACTAACACCAAAACCAACCTTGGCTCTGATACCACTTGTTGGGCCCTTCGGGCCCCAAAAATGACTTGTAATAGGTTCATGGGCCTCTCTTAATCCAAAAGCTAGCTTAAGAATTAAGGCTTTCCCATCAGCCTATATACAAGTCACCGGTTGCATCAAAATAAGATGTGAGATTAACCCAACAAAGGAGGCATCAAAATCAGGCGAAAATACAACCATAACTGAAGATCACTTTAGTGGCTTCACTTTGGATGCCATGGCAGGGTTGGGAAGGGCAGGCGTTTGATTGTTAAACGGCCTCAAAATCAATTCCTTGCGGTAGTTTTCTCCTCTCTCCAATAGTGACTTCCTAACTTCTTGATTTTTTTATGGTGACGGCAGGATCGAACTCAGTGGGACTCCACTTGAGTTTGAAGATTATTTCACGGCTTCACTTTAGATACCATAGTGGGGAATGGCAGACATTGGTCGGAAAACAGCTACGAAATCAGCTCTCCCCGGCGGTTTTCTCCTCTATTTTCAATTTCTGTAAACGGCAATCGGGAATTCTTAGTGGCGACTGGACGTGGTGGTGTTTTGAGACTGCAGGCAGCCAGATGTGACGCTAAGGACGGTGACTACACAGCAAGTTTTCCAGGCGTGAAGTCCCGGCAAGTGCAGCGTTAGACCTTCCTTTCAGCAAACAGCAACTAGCGGCAAAACTTTTGCGAGCAGCAGAACCTTTCTTCGGCTCCTTCAGGGCGACGGGGAGGGGTGGTGATCCGGCAGCACGGTGGTTGCAACGCTTCATACTTCTATGTTCCAAGCGGGGTAGCAGTAGGCGGCAATATGGGATGGCAAGATGGCGGCTTGGTGAGGGAAGAAGGCTGCACAACTCCAAAAGTTGTGGCAGCACTCTACATCGAGCAGCAACGAACAAGGGTAAGGTGAGGCTTCGGCGGCGTCGATGTCAACAACCTTTCTCTTTTCTGCAGGGCTTCACGGCAACAACAGCAACAAGGCTTCCAGGCAAAGACGGCGGGGAGCAGGGATTGAACTTCATGGATGGGGACCTCTTAGGCATGCATGACGGGGGAGGCAACCTTGTCCATCCCTCGCTTCTTTTCTTCTCTTCCTTTTGCAGCTACGATTTTCCCTGTAAATAATAAGCAACCCCTACAAAAATTAAACACCCCCAGGCATCAAGGGCGGACTTTAACGGGATTGCAACTCTTATTCCTCGTCAGTGAGACAACAACGACAAGTTTTGTCTTCACCGTCACAAGGCGGGGGGGCTCCATGGCGTGGTGACCAGGGCTTCGAACAACAGCTCATTCCAGTAGATGGCGAGGCTGCAAGCCTCTGACTAAACAAACAACACTAGAATCTCTAAAGCTTTACGTCTTAAAATTTTTCTTCCTCTCTTTTTCAAACAGGTAGGCACGATTTTTATAGAATTTAAAAGTTTTCTACTATCTACAATTACAGGCAATGAGCGTCTTAACTTCATTCACAAATCCCCTCCTATAGGCATAAAACTTATTCGCGTGGGTGGATAAGTATAAATCTCATAAATTATTCATGTAGCAGCTAGATAAAATACCAATCTGTCAAACAATATAATATCATTCTATATCAATTAGAAGTAAAAGTAAAAATACAAAAAGAGTATCGATGCAACCTATTTTACTAGCATATAATCTGATCTCTAACTTTGAAATAAAAAACATATAATATGTCTCCTAGCTAGCCTAATATTAAATACACTTCTTTATAAAACTTATCTAAAGCTAGTACGATGACTCCGATCCATGATTTCTTCATGGTACCCTGCATGAAAATTCCAACACAAAGTAGGACGTCAATATGTAATTCCTACTACAACACAGTAATAAATAGAACTACATATACGAAATATATCGTGAGAACCAATTAAACTATAACATACATGCATCATGCACGTATATAGGGAGCAATCCATATTCTTAGTAATGTTGAAGGAGAGGTTGACACCACAAACTCTCGGAAGTTGACCGGCATAGTCGTAGTTTATGCCGGGGAAGCTAGCAGCAGCGTTGTTCAAGCAGGAGCATGCATGTTGGCGAAGGGCGGTGGTACCAGTGCCGATGTAGAGATCATTCACTCCCTTGCAGCAGGTTACCGATGGCACACCACCGTTCTCCAAATATCCCAAGCAAGGCATTATATCACTCACCGGCTCCAAACAGGAAAAGACGCTCCGTACTTCCGGATTTGGTCGAGACAAAACCAACAAAAGGCCGGGTATTGTAAAAGAAAAACCCAACATTAGACAAACAACAACTCCGCCCTTCGTTGCCATCTTCTTCGTCTCTGATCTCTCTTTCTCTTTCTCAACAATGCTCCTTGGAACTAAAGACGTTAATGCGAGAATGTAGGTGACTGCGTGTATATTTATAGACTTTCATATCTATACGGACATAAATATATATACATATATAAATTAAGAATTATATTATATATTGTTATTATTAAGGTTTGGACCTAAATTATATTGATCTATTTAAGTTAAAATTAATCTGTCATTAATCTTTAAGGATAAATATATATAGATATCATATATTTAAGATAAGTATGAATAAATATTTGTAGAAACTATTTTCGTAATCTCTAATTTATGATCGTTTAAATTGGAATTATGAAAAATAAGGATAAATACTGCTATAAAGATAAATATGGTTATGGTCCTCGAAATCGTACAAAATTTTTCTTTCTGATATTGCATCATATAGAAACCCTGGTCTTGAAGAACCTGTGCTGAATTTGAATTATTTTACTTTTATGGATTCAGGCATGCTACCGCTAGTAAATTCTATTTTCTTAATGATTTAATATAAAGAAAATCAAAAAGATAAGGTTTTATTATGATGTTATTTTTATGTATAATTTGGTTATGTTATACTTCAACTTTGTCCAAGTTAAAGTTAATTCACCACGGCCAAATATAGGAATTCAGGTAGAAGGAGGAGTTCTAGTTTTTATGAATATGTATATTACTATACATTGATAAGATCAGCCAAAACAGTTGATTTGAGTACATTACCTTCAATGATCTTTCTAATCCACTAGCAAAACTTTATAGTTGATGATCTATGAGATATTTAGGATAGGGAGCTGCAACCTATAACATTTACATATTGTTTTTTATTACGAAATGAATGAATATAATATAATAATATAACAATTAATCATAAATTGACAGAACAGCTCTAGCTAATACAAAAGTATTAGCAAGAGTTAAATGTTACAATTAGTTAAAGCACATGGTCTTACCCGTTTTGAATATGATGAAATTGGCCTTCATCCTTGTAATCTAAGGGCTGGTAAATTAAATTAAAGCAGCTAGTTAAGATGATAGTAATTTCATCCATAAATTGTTAATAATATATATTAAGAATAATATATATGATGAGGGGTACATTAGAAACTTATTAATAATATATATTAAAAATATCCAAAATTAACTTCAAAAAATATTACTATATCATTTTTAAATAAAAATAATGAATATTTTTTAATTTTAATATATATAATTGTATACAAATGTTAAAAGTTAGTTTAACTTTAATAGGTAAAAAATCAATATTTAAATGGAATTTATTTTTTAAAACATATTTTTAATTCAGAGAGAATTATAAGTTTAATCTTAATAAATAATAATATATAATATATAATTATAATATATAATATAACTAAATTAAACCTAATATATGTCTATAATAGGGGAAGGAATTTTTTTCCCATATGTGCTCTAAAGGGATTCTTTTCTCTCCTTACTTTTTAACAAGTGCAACTCTTTAGAAATGGATATTCCTACACAGGATGTATATCCTTATATAAAGGTGCTTCTCTAGAAAGGGTTTTTTTATGAAATATGTCTATTCCAAAGTGATACAATTTTTTTATTTAATCGCGCAAAAAAATTTCATTTCCTTATTATCATTTTTGTAGTATTTTAAAATCTTTGTGACCATCCATTAAAAATATTCTTTATGAGGGCGATTGTCTAGTATTTTATTATTATTTTTACCTCTCCTTTTATACAATTTTGGCATTGTATGAAAAAAGTAAAAGGTTGGCCAAAAGAACATGGATGAAAACAATAAAAGAAACATGGAGACTTTAGGCTTAAATATTGATATAGTTTACAACGAGATAAAGTGGAATTAAATGATCTATCTCAGACCTCGATTCGTAGGGATTATGAAGTTTATGATAGTGATAATGATGATTTTTCTTACATCTCCATTGATTATTAGGCTAGCATGTATTATTAAGTACGTAACTTTTATTTTAGTATACTTATAAATATATCAAAATTTATCAATATTTTTAAAATTTCTAATTTGGGTAAGAATTATACTCTAACTCTTTCTTAATAATAAACAATAGTAATAATAATTTTAAATTAAATAAATATTAATAGACTTATAAAATTAATATTGGGCAGAATCTACTGCGGTGCTTAAAACACGATAATAATAATAAAATCCAACATATAAACGTAACGAGTAACGAAGTTGATTCGGACCAGCAAGTCCGGCCTTGGAATTGGTGAGCATGTATCCAATTCTAGTTGTTGTAAAGTGATGATCTGCTGACAGGCAGAGCTGAGGATTATGCCAAGGAACTCAAAGAATTCGGAAAGCATACTGCGTTTGTTGATTTCAAGGGACAGAAACATGGCATCTACCCCACATATCCTCCCTCAGAAGAATCAGATAATTTGAACAAAATCATGGAGCAATTCATTTCCCAGATTAGGGACAAAACCTAAAACACTGAGTGGATGAAGTGTGTGCTTCATGAAATTGTTTTCATCAGCTTCTGACTCTAGTTTATTGCATCTTAAAAGACATGGAGAGTCAGTATTGTCCATCGTCCGTCTCAAGTAGGTAGCTAAGGAGGCAACTAGCTTGGAGATGGCAATTTTCAACTTGTACCAAGTCGACAAACAACCTACTCTGTCAAATAGGAAACCTATGGACCATTGGAATAAAGCATGCTCTATACAATATTTGCAGATAGACTTTAACCTGCACCCTAATAAATTAACCTAAAAAAGCTGCACACCACTTAAGGTATAGATTTATGGAATTTTAGTATCAAACTCTTCTATAAATCTCCTTGCTGAAGAGCTTCCAATCATAAAAGCATTAGAAAAGCCTCATAAAGAAAAACTTTCATTTGATGTACATCACAAAACTTTTTCAGCTCAAAATATTCTTAAAACGGCTTAGATATCCTAATTAGGAAAATCAAAAGTTCAGAATTTCCAAAGCACTGGGCTGACAACATGCAACTAGTTTCCTTCATACTTAGCATCCGCCATAACATAATGGTATGCTATAACCAATATGAATATAAAAACTCCAAGAAAATTGGCACAGAAACCCAGATCTTGAGCATTAATCATCTGCCACCAAAAAACAATGAGATCAGAAGAAGAAAATAAATAAAACTGGAACCAACTTACACTTTTTACATATTAAACACATTTAATATAAATATTAAAAGAAGAAAATGGCTCCAACGTGAAATAATCAACAACAACACTTTTCATAAATGGACATGAGCTTAAACAAAAACAAAATGGCATCCCATCATGCATAATCAGCATCAAGTTACAAGTGTTTCATCCATGAGCTTAGACCTGTCACCAATTATATCAAACTGACTAATAAGAACTCGGAGAGTTCAAACTTTATGAGAAGAACCTTATGGTATAAACATTCTCATGAAGGAGTCAACTTTAACAAATCAGCACTTTTGTTAGTCTTAAGTTGACTGACATGAATAGAAATTATAAGCTGGTTGCAGTAACTCCTCCGCATATTTTCGCACTTAACATTTTCCAAAAAATATATGCAGTTTATTCAAGTCTAGAGTACATTTACCATGTACCAAGTCCCAACAAAAAAAAACTATCCGAAGCTTCCCCCACTGTATACTCCATGGAGTACTCTCTGGGAATGAACAACAGAGTTAAAAGAAAAGAAAGAAAAGGGGAAAAGAGAGAGAAAGTGTGTGTGTGTGAGAGAGAGAGAGAGTTCAATACTCCCATGTATAAGATAAAGCCCTGAGTTATGTGTTTCATCCATGATTGCAGAGTCATCAAAACATCAAATTAAAATTGAGTAAACACAAAAATGAGACTTGAAGGATGAAATAAATAAATAAAACTGAAACCAACTTACACTTCTTAACATATTAAACACAAGCTTAATATAAATATTAAAGGAAGAAAATGGCTCCAACGTGAAATAATCAACAGCAACACTCTTCATAAATGGACATCAGATTAAAAAAAAAAATTGGCATCCTCACATGTATAATCAATATTTAAGTTACAAATGTTTCGTCAATGAGTGCAGACCTGTCATCAATTGAACCAAACTGACAAATAAGAACTGGTGGAGTTCAAAATTTATCAGAAGCACCCAATGGTAGAATCATTCTCATCAAGAAAAAATAGTCAACATCAATGGATCAGCACTTTTGTTAGTCTTAAGTTGACCAACATGAATAGATTATAAGCTGCTATCAGTAATTCTCCATATATTTCGCACTTCATTTTTCAAAAAAAATTTGCGTAGTTTATTCAAGTCTAGTAGAGTACATCTAACAACAAAAAATACTATCCAAAGCTAGCCCCCAGTTGTAGGCTCTAGTGAGCACTCTCCAGTAATGAACAACATAATTAGAAAAAAAAAAAAAAGTTCAATACTCCCATCTATAAGATCAAGAGCTAAGTAATGTGTTTCATCTGATTCCAGATTCATCAAAACATATAATTCAAATTGAATAAACGAGAAACATGTAAAGTTCAGAAGGCATCATAAGATATCCCATGGGAAGAACTTTCTCATCAAGATGAGCCAACTTAAAATGGACCAACATTTTTATTAGTCTTAAGTTGACTCATATGAACAGATTATAAGCTGTTTCCAGTAATTATTCAGTATTATTTATATCTTTTTGTAAAAAAAATCTCACTTCTATAAAGTTTATTTGAGTCTATAATGTATCTAGCAACAACAACAATCTCCAAAGTTTGCCTCTATTAATTATCTCCTCTTGCAAGAAGGCTGACTTCTGAATTTTAATCTTTTAAAATGAAAACATTATGCGCACCAGTTTCCTCACAACCAAAAAAGTGCCCCTATATAGAGATTTCAATCACACATTTTCATGACAAAAAGTTCAAATTTGCTCCATAAAAACATATCCATTTTGTTTAAAAGTCATGACAACTGCTCCCATGGATATCAGCGTTAACCCGACATCTAAATCAAGACACTTAGAAAAATCAACTATGTACAATGTTTCTAAATATCCTCAGTGGCCATCCAAAAACTTCTTAAGTGAGAAGGGAGAGCAGGAGTATTGTGCTAAAAAGCCATTGTTAAAAAAAATTAAGATTCAGAATCTACCGTCCCATTCAACTCCAATTGGATCTTTTCTAATCAGGCAGTAAAGGGTTGGATACGTTTTGAGATCAAGCAAGAAAGTAGAAAATAAAACCAGATGACAAAAACGTTCAAACCTACAGTAAAATTCCTCCCCCGAAACACCTGTTTAAACAAAAACACAGACTTAAAACCCCACAACATCCTTGTTACAAATTTCAACAGACTCACCAAATTTCCCAAAAAAAAAACCATAGATTAAGAAGCCCACAACATCCTTCTCAAATTAACGAAAATAGGGTTTTGAAAAATTCGTGATGATCCACCCACATACACCTCCCCGCGATTATTTACAAAATGTGAATCAAATTTGCATAAAATTTCCACAATCGCCTCACCGCATATAGGCGTAAAATTCTGCACCAGAAAAGTGGGATTAAGATCCAAAGAAAAAGAGAAAACATATCACCTCGGAAAGCTCATGCGTCCTCTGCGCCAATCGAGAAAAATTCGGCACGCCGACTTTGGCGTTCAGGGTCGGTCTGCTGATTTTAGACACAAAAATTGTCCACGGACGTGACCAATTCTTTTTATCGGACACCGTCCAAAAGTCAAAAAAAAAAGAGTGGGCACGTCGAGGAGTAACAGTAGACACTTCAATGTAACTTCCAAAGAAGCCCTCATGCACGGGTTCGATTTCGAATCGAGTCGAGGTCCGGCCGTGCACTCAAAAACTCGAACATTATTTAGTTATATATATTTTTTATATAATTTAAAATAAAATAGTTTTTAAAAATTAAATAGTTCAACTTCATATAACTTATATACCAAATATCTTGTTGTGCATAAAATTATTATATCATTATTTAAAATCAATGTGAGGGCATAATTATAATTATTATTTTTTGTATTTTACATAAATAACTATATCAAATATATTATTTAATTTAAGTGTACTCATGCCCACTTGATTTTGGCTTCGAATTTAACTCTAACACAATTGAGGTGCAAATTCTAGACTAATCAAACTAATAGCACCATTAATGAAGACCGTCATCATTGTAAATGATGCAATCATTTTTTCCCTAATGCAAATGGTACATTTTCAGCTTGCAAATGATTATTGGGAACCGTCAAATTCTTAGATCATTGCCTCGATTAAAGAAATGCAAATCATTATCATTTGTTGAAGCCCTCCCTTAAAACATACATCTAATTGGATGTTTGGTAAAACGTTCACAAAATATAAAGTGTTAGAGGCTCTTTCAAAATTACTTCACAAAATATTAGAAAAAAAAAGGATTGAGCCCTATTTATTTTTTCCAATGTTTATCCTTCTCTCTTTCCCCTGCCAAACATAATTTTATTAGCTATATCATTTTTTATAATTGTAACAAAAGACAAATTTATGTAAAAATTTTATAGAAAATTTTCGATTGCAATTAAACGTCCTATAATACAAATCAATTTGATCACTTAAAATAATATTTTTCCAAAGCAAGCCTTGGAATATATTTCGTTAAGAGATCCTCAATAGAGAATCTCACTTGGAGTTGCCAGACCCTATTAGCTAATTTGTTAACTAGTCTCAAATTTTGTCTACTACACCATTTTATACAAATACCATGGAGCTTAAAAGCAACCTCAAGTCTATTTAATACATGGAAATAAGAGGCATTAATGCAAGTATCATCCCTTGACAATCATCAGTATAGACGTTGATAGGACACCATTTTTTACTAAATTGCATTAATGATCCCTTCTAACTCTAACTCTTCAAGTTGCCAACTCTCCCATTCTAGTTGCTAACTCTGCATATGAAATAGAGAAATGAATTTATCAAATATTTATATCCGGGCTAAAGAATTATCTTTTATCCAAAAGCTTCAATCCAAACAACAAAACAGATCAAGATATGATGAAGAGGAGCTAGGTATATCTAAAGTTCCAATTTTCCTCACAATCATATCTTTTTTCCTATCAACAGTGGAAACTATACCTAACAATTCTCAGTAACCAAAATCTATATGGAAATCTATTTATTACTTTTTCTTTGTAACGACACCTTCAATAAATTTCATTCCATTGCAAAACACTATCTAAGGAGTCTTACTTTGGGGGCCGTACTCACGACCTTGTAAATTTTACATGTCGTGGTGCATCCTCCTTACATGTTGAAGGAATCCCTCCTATCAAGGAGACTCCTTGGGTACATTCTTAGAATATTGGGCGAGTGACTGGAATCCCTCCTAGCAAGCAACTCCCCGTACCTAGTCAAATACCCAAATTCAATCAAAGTCCATATGGCAATTCACTAGTGACTCATCAATGGTCAAACAATCAACATTTACTCAATTAATCAAACAATTGGATAATCATCCAAATGATCTCTCAAACTCCTAAACAATTCACAGCCAATCAGTTAAAACGATAACAATCGAAAAACAATTATCTGGCCAAAATCCTAGGCTTGAAAAATGTGAGTCTAAAATAATGCTAAATAACCTAGTCCACGATAACTTAAATTATTCATAGATTTAGTTATATAGCAAACAACAATATACAGATTATTTATCAGTTATAAATAACTGATAAAAAATAATAATATACATGTTATATATTAGAAGTATTTCTAGTAAATACAGAAAATATAATAAATCAAAAGTACATTCAAAACAATAAATTGAGCATTAAAAATGCTTACCAATTAATCAAAAGTCCACAATTTTGTTTTCAGAATTTAAAACGGTTTCGAAATTGTTAAATCGGTAATGTACATAAATATTAGTACATAATCAGATAATTACGTAAATTAATCGATAAATCAGAAAATATAACACATTGCCAAAATACACAATTAAGTGATATGCATGCCCGGAATTATCATATTTTGAGAAATACCCCCAGAATCGTACAAAAATAGTTAGAAACTACGCATAAAAGGCAAGAAATGGTCAAATCAACCCAAATTGAACCGAGTCCTAGGTTGGGAAATTGGGTCAGCTTGGACCAAGTTCATGATCGAACAAGATGATCGTCCAACGCAACACACCCGAACACCATCAAAGGTGGCATGACAAACAACGGCAAAGGCCGGCAACAATGGAGTTAATGACGACGAGTCTAACAATGGTGGTGTAAAACCTCAGCTTTGGGTTAGGGTTTTACTCACTTGTTGTTTTGCCTAGTTCAAGCCTGTCTTGAGTCGGTTTGAGTCAATTTGAATCAATTCAGCTTTAAGACCATGAGTATAGGCTCTAATGGTCAAATGAGTAGATTATTGAGGCTTGGTATGCTCGATATACAGATAATAGATTCAGTTATGCTATTATAAAACATGAATTATTAACATATACTAGAGGTGTATGGGTTTTAGATAGGGTTAGCTTAGAGTTTTATGGCTAGATCTAGGTCGTTGTAGAGCTTAGTATCCATTTAGGCTTTGTTTTCAGGGCATCTCTTTTGCATGCATTTTAGGAATTTTGGAATGTCGGAGTGCCCCAGTGGACCCAGTTTTCATTTGAATCTTAGATCATCACCACTTGAGTTCAGGGTTTCAAGGTCTATTTAACACTCTCGCCTCGATTCTTGTTTGTAGTCTCTATTAGGCTCCAAATCAGTTTCAATGTTTGTCGTTGTCGATCAGAGCTTTATGCACATATATATATATATATATATATGTGCATAAAGCTCTGATCG
>JAVDBV010048649.1:0-19939 GCA_032619315.1 Piper longum | reverse complement strand
ATTTTATCGCACTATCTCTTTGCGCGGCAAGGACGCCTCGGTCCCACCGAACCCTTCAAACCCGGACCGAATCACTTGAACCGGTCACCCAGGGGGCGGACGATCCCGCGCCCGAACATACATCATAGGTAATATATACATATAAACATGCAAAACTTCTTTTATGACGGATCATGTTCTTGAACATGACGGCATGCATGCGTGGATGTGCGTGAAGCTGTATGACTATATGTGGAGCTGGATATGTAATGCATACTTGCGCGATGTTAAAGATAGAATAAATGGTGCTAGGTGGAGCTGATTGATATATATTGATCAGGTGGAAAACGTATAAGAGCATCGTATATTTGCTAGTAGCTGGACAGGAATGTCAACTTTAGCAGTGTGGGGATAAAGGGGAATTGCAGGCTCGAATCGTAGCATCACATATGAATTTGGCAACACATGATCTGTGCACAAACTGGCCTCAAATAAAAGCTACGCACGCCCATTTCCGAAGGCGCCCCCCTCCCCTTTTATCAAAAGAAAAAAAAATCCTCTTCTATGTAACTCCCATTCATATTACACTTTACAGCTTCGCAGAATCATAGTTATAGCCAAAAGAGAACATTATCAAGTCTGAAATAATTACCACATTGTATTGGATCATCTAGACATCTAATGATCATCGGTCTAAAATTTGATGCTAAATTCCAAGACCCATTTGCGTTTACAACACGTTGAACTTAAAATTAACGGCCTTGGTGGGTATTATAAAATAATAGCTTGTAATCTCGAAGAGATAATGTTCACAGGCATTTAATAAATGAAAGTTCGCCGACGCATGCACTATGGATAGGTAGATTCAATGTCTTTTTCAAGTGTGTGCTAGATGGGAGAACCACGTTTTGGGTATCAAAGTGGGCTTCGCTATCAGTACGACAGGCCCACTTTTGCTCGGCAAATTGTACAAGGGTCCAATTGCCAACCTGGTTCCAAGTTTCCCAAGATTGTGTACGCCAATTTCCGATTTAGATAAGAGAATCATATTTATCGGTAGACTTGCAGCTGATCACACGGACTATAATATTAATCGGATGTCTCAGAAGAGACGCGATAATATTAATCTGGTCGTTGTTTTTGTGCATTTCTTTCATCAAATGCCCTCTGCAAATAGTTTTTGGTTCAAATGGTTGGAGTCTCTTGATGAATGTGAGAAGACATATAACTACATGAAGAATCATAAAGACAAAATATTATTTTAAAAGGTTTGTGGAAGACGATGAGTATTTAATATTTAATTTTTTGTATCTATGAAGCTGATTTTTTTTCATATATATATATATATATATATATATGTTGTTGTACATGTGTAATGTAGGGTGGAAGTGAGGTTATTTTCTAAAGAGTGTGCTATTGAGTTTCACTATGAGGTTTTGAAGTGAGGCTCTCCCTTTCTCTTTGGAGAGCCTCTCCTCACAAGATATGAGTTTTTCAAATTAAGTTGTCTCTTTGAGTTAGAGTTTGAGATTATTCTTAATTATAGTGTATTCCAGGTAAAGATTGAGTGTTCCCAATTAGACGTGTATCCAAGGTAGAAATTATTCCTAATTGGAGTGTGTTTCAGTTAGAGGTTGAGTATTCTTAATTGGGTAGAGATTATTCTTAATTGGAGTGTGTTCCAGTTAGAAGCTGAGTGTTCCCAATTGGGTGTGTATTTCAGTTGAAGATTATTGAGGTTGAATGTTTCCAATTGGATATATATTCCAGCTGGAGATTATGAGTGACATTGTCTGATCTAAATGATGAAGATGATATACCGACTTTACCGGATATATATACATATTATTTAATATAATGGATGATTTGTGGTTTCCCTTTTATTTTGGAGGTTTCACGTTAAATATGTGTGTATCATATATTTTTATTTTTTCTGGTTTGCCTTATCAAAATATACAACATAATATTTAAAAATTTTGTGTGTTAGAATCCCAACACAAATTAATTATGAGATGAAGTTTCTAATTCTCTAGTGAGATAAAATAAGTATTGATGCTATCTTTTCTATATTTTATCACTTTAATCTTTTGCCCAGTTTTTTTATCTAGATATTTTGAAATTACGATTCGGACTTGATGTAGTGCTCCTCTTTGTACTGGAGCAATAGCCGGTTTAAAGTTAACTCAGTCATTTATTTTAAGGATGCCTATTAGTTAGGTTTGGTTAGTTATTATTTCCTAAACTAAATCTATTATTTAAATTATATTTATAAACAAAATCTAACCATTTATTATTTAACTTCAATCTCTAGTACCAATTTCCAATCATTTATTAAACGGGTATCCATTTAATCATTTAAACTATATGTATAATATTATATTTAACATTCTAAAACGTGAAGCTAAGAAAAAAATTATTTTAAAAATACAAATTAGATATTTGATAATTTTATTAATAAAATTTAATGTTTAAAGGTAATAAAATATTGTCTTTATAATTAAAATTATAATTTATGAATTGGGTAATTGGAAATCGGGCACATATCATCCTATTACTAAATACAATCATTTATAATAGGTTCTATCTAACCAAATCTTATTATTAATGACTAATATCGATACCGTATGTATGTGCATGCTTGTGTCTGTGGCCACATATAATGTATAGTACTCATGTACATCTGGAGTTATATGTAGCTATATAAATACCGTACGTATAGATTGCTCAATCTTGGTCTGAGCAACATACTGGCTGGTATTTCTATATATTATATGCGGCTATGCTTGATTTGTACATATAATGGGACGTGTAATCCAGAGTTATATGTATTATTTATATTAAGTTCTCTAGAGTCACCCACATCTTAATAACACTCACATGATGGAAGGCATACTACAGCTGCAGCTGCATATAGGATGAACTTCATAACTAAGGCGATAACACATAGGTGCGCGAACATCAAAAGAATAAATCTAAATATTAATTATATCTTAAAAAAAGGTTAAAATTGAAGCAAACTGATTAAATTAATATGATCAATTAGAGATTGGTCAACTTTAATTGATATGGATATAACTGCTTGCAAGTATTTTATATTCGACTTGATTTAACTTGAACTCGTGTTCATTAATTTTGTACTCTAAAAGATATTCGGCTCAAAATGAACATCCCATTGAACAATGAATAAAGCTTGAACTAAGGAGTTTTCGGTTCGACTTAACTTGAAATTCGAGTTCGGTATATTTAAACTCGAAAAAATACTCGGCTCGTTAATATTATTAATATCATATTAAACTTATATAGTGTTAGAAAATTTTAATCATATGTAATTAAATATAAATTAAATACAAATATTCTCTCTACTCAAAAACATAATAAACTAAACATTATATCGGTTGGTGATCGACTCCAATGGTGTCCAAGGATTAATTTATTTTAAGTTAAAAAAAGGTTTAAATAAGTACATTCTTCTTTGCGTGGGCCCGAGCAGGAGCCCGTGAAGTGTACAGGTGTGGCCCAACTCCAATCAAAGACATAATTTTTAGCAGTGGCCCAATTCATGCTGACAAACAAACGTGAAGAGGCATTGTTTCCTTGTCCCCATGAAATTAAAAGGTCCAAAATATTCACTAGTAACAAACCACAACGACTAGGTGACTAATTGTCACGACTCACTAGCACTGGAGCCAGGCCAACAACATGTTAGGGTTGAAACAAGGGAGGCACACGTAGATAAGAGTTGAGGCAGGCCAAAAGGGACAGCAGGAAATGGACACCTGCGTCTTGACGTGACATTTAAAGTGTTCACTCCGTGTCTGATCTCCCAAGCGTCCATTTCATCCCAACCCATCCCCTTCTACGGCCCAGCCCTTCACTACAAAATAACCAATCAACGGAACAATAAACGCTCACCCCCGAAAGCAACAAAATCATCATCCCCTTCGCCTGCTTCTTTTTTCTTGTAACTCGATGACTGTTCTTGTTGTCAATCATCACCATGCCGACAGCAATAACGCTAATAACCAAGTATGGATGAAATAAACACTTCGCGAGACTCTGTTCAACTCAAGCCCCACTGTTTATAAAACTCATTTTTTACATATATTCTAAATAATATCCTTTCCCACAGGAATCTTAATTCACTTTCCCGGGAAAAAAACTAAAAAACTCTATAATTCACTCCATAAAAACAGGATATTTTTGAATGATTTTGAATTTGAATGTATGAACGCTTGAATATAACAAAAAGTTCACACTCTTAATATTTATTAGAATGAGAAAATAATTTTCCAACAAATTATTCGCCGATCGAGTTGTAATCTAATTCGAGGAACCAATTAAATAGCTTTGGTACGGCTAGTTTGCTTAGCTTTTTTGATTTTTTTTTTGTTAGGTACTGGATTTGGACCATGGTTGCATAAATCGGAATCGGAATCGGAATTGGAATGAATTGGAATCAAAAAATTTTGCACATTGTACGGCTGAAAAAAAAAATCATCCAATTAGCATCCAATTATACATTAATCAACTCAAAAAACATCAATTTGTACATCAATTTAAAAAAAATCCAACTTTAAATTCTAATTTACAAACTCGGTGCAAACCATAAGCGATGGTGAGATTTGAGTCTACTGGCCGGCTACCAGTCGGAGACGAGTCGACGAAGCAAAGTCGGAGGTGGAAGCGCGGCGGTAGGCGACGGAATCAGGCAAAATCGTGGCGGCAGGCGGATTCGATATCTTGTCCGTGGGGCTGTTGGTCGGCCACCAATCGGAGGCAAGGACGGAGAAGAGTCGAGGAAGCCCGGTCGGAGGCGAAGGGCAGAAGCGCGGCGGCGGGCGGCAGAATCGGGCGAAATTGATTTTGCTCGATTCCGATTTAGGTTTTAAAATGTAAATTATAATTTTACCTTTGATACATTAATTTAATAAATATCATACTTAGGGCATTTCGGTTATTTTAAATAAAATTACTATTTTATCTTTGATAAATTTTTTTTATAAATATAATATCAAAGGTATTTTGATAATTTATTAAAAAACCAATTCTCACCGATTTATCCCGATTCTAATTCCGATTTAAATCTGCCAAAATCGGGTTGAATCGGCAGACTTTTAACCCGATTCAGGGCCGACCGATTCGGCCTCAAAATCGAATCGGCAAATAACCGATCTAAATTAGATCAATTATACTCAAAATCGGTCTATTCATGCAACCCTAGACTAGAGTCAGTATTTAAATATTATAAATTCTACTTGCTTGAAGTCCAGATTTAAACTTAACGCAGTCACCAAACTATAGTCAATACCAATTACCACAGACTAATAATCAATGACAATGAAGTGAAATCTGATGAGGTTGCCCTTCCCTCACCACACTGCTGCCATCTCTCCACAACTGCACATCTGCAGCAGTGCAGCTTCCAGGTGCACACTCCCCTCTCTCGCTTTCCTTCCCCATCACAAACATAACTCACACAATCCTCACAACACTACCCAACAAAGCATCTAAAAGTCGCCTCCCTAGGCTCTCTCTTATCCTTCCCGTGGCCTTCGTTTCGGAGGTTCCCTCCCTGTTTCTCTTCCTTCTAGGGCTCTCCCTCTCGTAGCATACTCCCTTCGCCTCTTTTTTTTTTTTTTCTCATCTCATCCGAAGGGGCTTGCGCCGGAGGTAGACAATGTTTGGGTTTTCGCGCCGGCGGATCAAACTCGGCAGGTGATGCCATGCCCACTTTCTCCTTCCTTTTACCACTGCCTACTGCTTTTTTTAAAAAAAAAAATTGTTTGTTGTGATGATGATGACTGTTTGTTTCAAATGCTGAACCGAAATGCATTCTGGTGAGTTGCGTCAGAGGGGAGCCTCTGCTAGATTTGCTGCTTTGCTTGTTTGAACTAGTTTGGGCGTGTACAAACAGAGAGGGTTCTGTTATTACTTTTATAGATTGATGGATGGGGTGGTCATTGTTTGGGGCGAAATTTGTTTGAGTTCTTTTTGTCTGGCTTGGGGGGTGGAAGTGAACAGGACGACTGGCTGATTTCATCACTGTCTTTTCAATATTGTTATTGATGCTCCCTTTGCAGATGGGTTTGAGTTATTGACTTTTCATTTTCCAATGCCAAAAAGTCTACCTTTTTTTTCTCCTAATGTTACTATGTTTGGGCAAATTGTGTGCGTGTGCTGTTGTGTATGCTATGTAACATCGGTTAGCATGGTTTCATTGATTGACCTTTTCAGGGTCAAGAGTCATTTAGTGGATTCTACGCATGGAACAAAAAGTCCCATTAGACAGGCTAAACGCGTCAACCATTCTGCGGTAGGAACTTCACTATCCTTGTTGCATTTTTTTGCTGTTTGTCAGCTCCATTGCGCTTTTTAATGTTAAGATCTTGCAGGGTGAAAGTGCGGAGCATGAAAATACCAATCCTGATGACCCTGATTGCCCTTCATCGTCGACGTCTGGAGCTGATGCTAACGTCTCTACAACTGCCAACACAGAGAATTGGATGGTTTTGTCAATTTTGGGTGAAAAGCCGCCTCCTCGTTTTGATGTACTGATGTTCTTTCAATACTGAGTCATGGTTTTTAAGTGTGGAGAGGATATGGGTGAGCTTAGCTAGCCTTTTCTGGTAATGCCTTATGTGAAGTTTGTTTGGGATATTATACAGCATGCAGCTGCTGTTGTTGGAAGCAAAATGTTTGTTGTTGGTGGTGAGACCACTCGTGGACTGTTGTTAGAAGATGTGCAGGTTGCGATCACAGTCCATTCAACTTTTATACAAATGGGAAATGGGTTCAAATGGCAATCTTGTGAGATGTGATCTTGTCTGCAGGTGCTTAATTTCGACAAACTTAACTGGTCTGCTGCGTCACCAAAATACTATTTATCACCTTCTACCCTACCGTTGAAAATTCCTGCATGCAAAGGTCACTGCCTGGTAATTAAACCTAACTTTGTAAACATCACCCACCTTTATGTCCAAAGTTGTTATATGTCAAGTCTTTATATGCTGTTTAGATTTAATATTGTTGTTATATGTCAAGTCTTTATATGCTGTTTAGATTTAATATTCCTGGCTACATTTGCAGTGATTTTGGTAATAAAAAATGTCTGTGACTCACCTGCAATAACTGGACTATAAATCTAGTCACTTTAAAATTCTTAAGTTGTTGATGTATATATGATTTCCACTGGATTCCTGCTTTAGGCTTCTTCTTCCTCCTTATTTCATCATTTCATGGAATCGTCTGGCTTTATTTGATTCTTTGATAATGTGTAAGAGATCCATATATTGTGCCGAAAAATACTCTCGACGCTGAAGACCTTTGGACCAATATGATATTGGGAAAGATTCAGAGTGGAAGTTTTATTTTAATTGGAAAAATAAATTAGTGCTTTTGCACTTGGGAAAATTGGCTGTTATATTATTTGTAGAGCTGAATAGGAAAAGATAAATATCCTTGAGCTAAAGTATGCTGATGATTTTGTTATGCTAATTTAATTTTCTGATTCTTTTTCAGAACTTTATAGCGGTAATTACTAATTGCTAACATTATTGGTAGTGAATCCTAACAAATTGACTTGTCTGCTTGCAAACATATTCTTTTATTTGTAGGTTTCCTGGGGACAAAAGCTGCTCCTGATTGGAGGGAAAACAAATCCACCTACTGAGAGGATAACAAGTTATGGAAATTCTAAGGCTTGCCTACATTACATACTAGTGCTATTCAACTTAATTTTTTTCTGACGTGAAGTTCTGTTTGATCTTGTCTTAAGTGTGGGCGTTCAATGTTGAAACTGAATGTTGGTCACATGTTGAAGCAAAGGGGGATGTCCCGGTATGTCCAAACATCTATTTTATTCAACCAAATATGGTTGTCTTTGCTCTTTCTTGATATTGCAACTGCAATCTTATGATAATATTTGTGAATTACTCATCCTAAGCACGTGAAATTTACAACATTCTGTTGAAGTTCCTGTAGTCTCCTTTCTACATAACGTCTTTATCTTTTTCCACCTTGTCTCAGTATTTCTTTAATTGTTTTTTTATTGTGTCTGGTAATTATAGACCCCTGGGGGGTCTGCTGTTGACATATGATTTTTTATTTTATTTTATTTTATATGACTGTTTTGGAAATGTAATTCAGGTAGCTCGCAGTGGCCACACTGCGACAAGAGCAGGTACTGTTTTGATTCTCTTTGGAGGCGAGGATGGAAAGGGAAGAAAGCTTAATGATCTTCATATGTTTGATCTGAAGTCCTTGACATGGCTTCCATTACATTGCACGTGAGTGTGCCCTTGCAACTGAATTAAGCATTTGTTTGTTGGATTATGTATGATTTCTGTCTCTTTTTTACTAATTCACTGAATTCGTGAACAGAGGAACGGGCCCGTCTCCAAGGAACAATCATGTAGCTGGCCTTTATGATGATAGAGTTCTAATGGTCTTTGGAGGAGCTTCAAAGTCAAGGATTTTGAACGATTTATACACTCTTGATTTTGAAACCGTAATGCAAAAAAAAAAAAAAAAATCCTTGTTATGCACGAATCCTACTTATGTTCCACTATCTAATTAATGTTTTCTAATCAGATGGCATGGTCTAGAATTAAGACACGGGGCTCCCATCCAACACCAAGAGCTGGCAGCTGTGGCGTTTTGTCTGGATCCAAATGGTATATCATTGGAGGAGGAAGCAGGAAAAAAAGTAAGTCACCTAACATTGGTGGAGTCAGATATTGCACATTCTTATTTACAACACATGGATGTACTTATTGTTAGAGATTTTAGCGTTTTACTGCTGGCATTAGCATTAAGCATACTGTCTTCAAGAACTTCAATGAAGAACTGACTCATACTTACACAATATGAGACAAAATTGAATCATCCTTGGTAATTGTGTGGTATCTTATGCGCTCTTGAGCATTCTTAGTCATTTAGCAGACATGAATTTTTTCACCAATATTTAATAATTGCAGATACACTTGTAAATGAGTGTTAAAAACCCTGATAGAGAAAGCAGAACGTATGTCTTATTTGTAGAATGTAAACTTTTCACACTTTTATGCAGCAAGCTGGATTTTGTATCACCAGTTGTCAGATTTTCAATCAACAGTTGCTAATGTTTCTATGATGTCAAATGACGTTGATACCTTTGTCTTTGATTTCAATAAGAGAGCAATCAATCTGTGATGCAAACTTCATGCCTCTTACGCCCAGCTGAGGTGGGCTAGAGCAAAGATGGTGATGATTTGTAGGATGTTATTCTTTTGAAGAGACACACAAAAATAAGGCTTATTTATCTAGGAAATACATTTCCTTTATTGACACCCAGATTTTATGTTTTAGGGCATGCAGAAACAATAATATTTGATGTTCTGAAGGTTGAATGGACTACCTATCTAGTATCAACGCCTTCTTCTGTTGTTACTAATAAAGTAAGTGGGATTCTGTGCATTATTTTCTCTTGCATCATGCATCAACTTTATTTTGTTTCTGACATTTCCAGATGGTGTATAGGGATTTAGTCTTGTACAGATGATGCACAAAGGAAAGTCTTTTCTTATCGCATTTGGCGGAACAAAGAAAGATTTGTCCAATCAGGTTAGATTAAGACAAAGAAATTCCACTCTTAAAGCTTATGTGCACAGTAAAATGTTTTTGCAATTTGGTCCAGTATTAATGAGTTTTGTTGTCAATGTGAAAGGGAGGACTCCCATCATTTATTTTCTGGCTAACTATGATAAGTTGTTCCTATTGAGATGCAGAGATATATATGAGAGGCCATTCTAAATTTCATTTTATGTTATGTTTACTGACAGGAAAAAACTTTCTTTCAGGTAGAGGTGTTGATCACCAACAATAATGATGACCTGCAGGCTGTGATGGATAAAGATCCTTTATTTCTGAAAAAGAGCTCATTAAGTGGTAGAGATTTTGCATCTCACTTGAATAATGGTGCTTCTGCATTTTCAAATAGTTCTGCCCGAATCACTGATGGAGTAGAGCACCATGGGTCTGGCCGAAGATCGCTTTCTGGATCCTCTCTGGACCCAACCTCAAATATTTCTCTTCACAAGAAGGTTCTTCATGAAGAGGGACCATCATCTGCTCGGAAAATGCAGTACATTCTGGAGGATGATACATCTAAGGATACCACTGATATCCATGTTGCAAATACTGTCAAATCAAAGGTGGCTGATAGGGTAATGGTTTATTGAAGGTTTTCTGGCCCTGAGTTCTTATTTACGTTTTGAATTTGAAACTTTAGGTTAAGGAACCAAGAAGCACGCCATTAGATGTGGGAGTGCAGACAGATATTATGCTTGGAGCAGACAACACGATACCTTTTCAGAAGAGGCTGAATACAAATGATGTGTATGACAATGATATAGTACATATAGAACCTGATCAAACCAAATTGGTAAAAGCACCTGGCAACATTTACCAGCACTATGAGGAGAAAATACAAATGTTAGAAAAGAAGAATAGCTTGTTGGAAGACCAGCTAGCAACTGCATTGGCAAATCAGGAAATTGCCGAAAAAGACCTTTCTTCTGCTGTTAGGAATAGACAAGAAGCAGAGAAAAGATTAGGCGAAACTATGAAAGAGACAGAGCTTTTGAGAGACAAATTGGCAACTGTAGAAATGGCACAAGAAGAGGCACATGCCTTGTCAAATATTGTTCATTCTGACAATGTGCGTCTTGAACATGATGTTGCATTCCTCAAAGCAGTTTTGGACGACACTCAAAAGGTGATGGTACATATCATCTTACTCGTTTAACTAAGTTGACATTATTGATATTAAAACATAAACTCATTATGTTCTCAATTCATTAAAATTTTCTCTGGCTTGTATACCACATGCTTTTCAAGGACAGAAATTTTTAAGTAACTCTATCAAGCAGAGAACTTTAAGCATGGCGTTCATGTGAAGAATGTCAAGCTTGTGCTTAAGTGGATGTTAATGGTTGCAGTTAACACAGTGTTATCTATTTTTTTTACCATCACTTGACTATTTTTCCATCATTTTCTTAGGAACTCCATTCCACCAGAGGTGTGCTTGCTGGCGAAAGGGCAAGGGCATTCCAGCTACAGGTATGATAACATTTGTTTTCTTTGCTTTACCTGCTTTGCTTGTGATTAATATTTTTCTTGAAGCCTTCATCACAATTCCGTTGATCTAAACAGTAGCCTTGTCAATGATATTTTTCAGCCTTCAGTTTGGTAATTATTAACTTGAGCGTAGGAAATTATTAACTTGCAAAATGACAAATGTCACTACCATAATAATGTAAATAGATAATCACACAAGCAGGATTTCAGTGGTTCAAATAATTACCAAAACACTGTCATAGGAATTTTATAGTTTTTCCTGTCTTATGAACATCATGGTCAGTCATATGGGATCAAGTTAATTATGGTGTGTGCAGTATGGTCAATTTGGTTATATGTTTTTGATGCTGATATTCTGAAGACAGCTTTCAGGTGACACCCAAGATTCAGGAGTAAACTAGAAATTACATGATTTGGGGTTTCCCCTTTTATCTGGTGTGTTGCATAACCTATGAAGTTCTTATACAATTTCATTCGTTGGAGATGCAGGTGGAAGTGTTCCATCTCAAACAAAGATTGCAAGCTGTTGACAATAGAGCACCCACTCCAAGGAAGCCTTTTCATGCGTAGAATAGATCGCTACCTTATTTTTAAAGCTATCTCTGACCATTCCTGAACCCTAATCGAGTTGGACTCTCCACGGTTGCTATTCTATTGTACAGGTAGCATAAAAGTTAACCTAAACCACCCTATTGTAATATATATATTTCCATTTAAGGGCAATGCCATTTTTGGCTGCCATTATATATGATTATGCTGTTTATTAGCACTTTGACAAACTTCCATGTCCTCAAGCGTTTCCTTGCTGCTCGATTATTGGCCTAGAGATTGTATTTTTAGCAATCTTAAGAAGAATATTGTGGCCATGAAAGATTTTTTGGTCCTTATCCAGAGAGGCTAAACGAACTTGGTTTTTGAGTTGTCTCCAAAAGATGACTCGTGTAATGCACCACATTGGAAGCATTGCCTTTCAATGCCCTGCAAAGCATTTGGAAAGTGATTGTTTGATATTTATATTGAAACAGGCCACTGAGATTGCTTGTTTGTTTACAGCAAGCTTCAAGAAACATGGTACAGAATTTCAGCATTGGGTTTTCTCTGAGCAGTGGATTAGCATTGCTGTTGCCGCCTCTTTGAAGCCTCCTATTTTACGTGCATAGTGGCAGCCTTCACAAAATTGAAATTTCATGATCTTCTGTGTCCAGGTTTAAAGTTTTCAACTATCCAATTGAAAGGTATGAGTGCAAGCTTTTCCTCAGGCATTCTAGTGATAAAGGGAAGCTAAGCACAACGGTTCCTTGGGCTTGGTATATCTTCCTCGTGAGTAAAAATTAGTTGCTTACTCAGCCAGCCGTAAAGCCCAATCAAGTTCAATGAAATTACCCACTCATTACATACCTTTACGATACTTTTATTATTTCAATATAGATTGTAAAATTTTACAATAGATTGTTTTTCCTTGGTCTCTATCTTTTTTCACCTTGTCTCCGTAGCTTTGTACCAGTAGCTGCACGGATTTTAATGCCTCAATTGGAGCTGGCTTATCTTTACTATTTACTAATTAATGATTTTCTTTTATACCTTAAAGCTCAACAAGCTCGAAGGTTCTTTTGTACGCACAGAGACTAGACACCAAGAATGTGATATCCCTTATTAGGGTTATGGCTAGGAAAATGAAACAAATGACGGATATATCTGCAAAGTACAGATGAGAAAAGATAAAAAGAGAACTCACTGAACCGCCCTGCCCCCTCGTGAGTAGAACCTCAATTAGAATACGGAAGTTCATAATTTTAATGGAAACCTTGTTTTTTTTTTAAAAAAAAAGCACTATGATTATTAACTTCTTAAATTAATATATTGAAATGAAACCTTTTTATACGCTCGTTTTACCCCCTCAGTTTTGAGGTACGATATTGGGAGGTGCTTTTTGTGGTCAAAGCTGACCCAGTTCTATAATTCTGCTTGTCTAAATCCGCACGCCATTTTTAGTTCGAAATTCTAAATGTATTTTTTTTTATTTATCTTATTACCGAGTCTCTAATTTTAAGTTTCATGTCCATCAATATGCTTATCATCCTACCCGCCAGCAGCAAAATTGTATCATTTATTTATTTATTTTGGTTGCTACAACTTGAGCAATGTAGAACATAAGCTTGCATAAAGAAATGATTTTTGCCTGCTGCTGGTAAAGAGTCAAAATTGTTTATAGTTGCATAAGATTCTATTCGGATTGAAGATTAAACATATTTAATGTGAATGAAAAAATAAACATAAAATTACTTACCTACTATTGTGCGACAAAAAATAAACCTCTCAATTTTAAGTGAAATCACGAATCAGAAATCACCCTAATACATAAGTTAAATCAAGATTGTCGGAGTACAGGACGTTGGGTCAAAGTTTCATAACACGTTTCTCAATTTTGTTCTCAAAATTTTTCTTCATTTTGCACTAACATATTTATAAAGTGTGAAAGGGTGGCAATTACCGGAATAAATGGTCATATCTTTTAGCTGATGAGTATTCATCGGATTGTATCTTTTAGAAAAAAAATAACTTTTAGCCAACATGTGGGATAAATTAATTAATAATTTATAACTAACAAGGATTTATGTTATCTAACTTTTTATTGACTTCTTGGTTTAAGTAAAAGAAGGGGTATATTAAATTATAAAAACTCTTTTGAAATAACTATAAAACCTTTGGGCATTGCAATATGTGAAAATGGATGGGTTGGATGGTCAGACTTTCGTTTGTCACCGACCCACCACATGCATGGCCAGAACCAAGGTCGGTGATGCAGGGAAATTGGACTGCCACCGCCAAACCAATACACTATATGTGGTTGCAATGGGAAATGAGTTCTTTAAGAGAGACTTCTGTAATTTGAAAAAAAAAAATCTCGAAATTGAACGCTAGCATGATGGGACTTTTTATAAGCCTTAGCCAAATTCAGGTATTTGCTAAAATAATGCATTAAACGATCTACCAAAACTCGAACTGAGGATTTTAAAACCACTCTAAGCTAGCTATATATTGCGCCATACTCCTCATTTGCCTAACTCATACCTCCTCTTTATAATTTTCACCTTCTTTTTCTTGTGAACTTGGTTTACCCATAATATTGATTTATAATTTGTACCATGACCACTTTCACAATTTTAGTAATTTGACACAAGCCATGCACGTAAAAGAATAGAGCATTTTTTTATGCCAATTGCTCTTTGTTGCGCTAACGATGTGATGAAGTTCTAAGGTTTATCGTTGAACACTGTTCTCATAACGGCTGCTAACTAATTGGATAAGCAAACACACGAATTAATATTGTTGTATACACATTCGAAAAATTAATATCTGATCATAAAGGTGAGAATAAGGAAACCTTTCTTTTAATTTTATAGTATTCGTCGCAAAATTGGGTACGCAGATTGCACGCAGAAAAGACTAACCTTCTCCAACTCGATGAAAATGATAATCTTTGTTATCTCTACATTCTAATGCCTACTTCCAATTTATCGCAATATCAAAATTTGTTATATGTCTATTGTGACATTACATGATAATTAGTCGATGCACTTATCCTTATGTTGGGCCTCTATTGGAAAATGTTTATATTCACATTGTTAGAGACGTTCAAAATTTTTTTCAAAGCCATTAATTTTGGTTGAAACAGCTTGAGCTGTAAACTATATATGTCAAATGCAGATTATCACACACTCGAACACATAGCAGCTGCAGGTATGTATTAATTTCTTAATCAGATCAGATGCGCACTTTAAAGAAGTGTATGGAAAAATCTTTTTTTTTTTTTCGGTGTATAAAAAAAATCTTTCAAACCAAAGATTCAAGAACATTTGAACAGAACAGAAGGTATGATACAAAAAAAAAGGAAAAAAATAGAGAATAATCTGGCTGTACGTACGGCATCACATGTACGTACTACGTAGTACTCTCAAAGGACACAAGAACATGAGAGATCACCCAACGCGTCTTTGATTAAACAACGTTTCACATGTTGTCGACCAAATTTCTATTTGGTTACTTTCATAATTCACCGACAAAAAGCGTTCAAATCGCCTATAAATTCACGTTACATGCTATTGACAAACATACTGCACTCATATCATACATTCTCCTAGCTAGAAAAGACATCAATCAAGTATGATGGCTTCAACGAACAGCTTCAACTTTCTTGTGTTCAATAATCTTGGCCTGCTCTTCACCATGTTTCTTGTCTTCTTGTCTTGGTCTAGCACGGCTGCTCGTGACGCCGGCAGTTGGCTATCTGGCCATGCTACTTTCTATGGTGCCGACCAAAACCCCTCCTCACTTGGTGAGTTTGCATTTCTGTATGTATGTTAGGCTGGCTTACCAACAATGTACAAGTACTTTCTTCTATGCATGCATGCATTCATTCGAGACGTTGATGATATGTGTTTATCATGAGATATAACTCATTAAATAACGATAACATCTTATAACATATGTTGGGTTTTGTAGGAGGGGCATGTGGGTATGACAATACATACACAGCAGGGTTTGGAGGGAACACAGCGGCTGTGAGCGAGGCCCTTTTCCAAGGAGGACAATCCTGTGGGGCTTGCTACAGACTCAAATGCGATGTTGGATTGGACTCTAAATGGTGCCTCCCTCTGGGTGGGGGCGTCACCATCACCGTCACCAATTTCTGCCCTCCCAACCACCATGGCGGGTGGTGCGACCTTACTCGCCGTCATTTCGACATGTCGATGCCGGCTTTCTCCGGCATTGCCCTCGCCGGGAGTGAAGGCATAGTCCCAGTTCTATACAAAAGGTAACAATTGATGCCAGTGCAATTCTACATCAAGCATATTAATTGCCAAGTTTTGAACGACGTATTGCCTTTACCATACACGCTGCACATAAATTGCGATCCATAAGTTTTGAATCTCTGTGTGCTACAGGTTTTTATTTGGGATTAAGGATTAATATGCAAGAGCAATGTTAGCGCAGTTATATATGAATCTTGATCAGGCTAAGAGCACAAAATTAATGGCGTCATCTACATTGAATTTACCTCGGGATCACTGCAGTAGTGCAGTGTAGATCAGAATTTCGACATACTTACAGATTCATTGTTGATCGATCAATTGAGTTTATACACATATTTTAGTGTCATTTACTGATAATTAAGCCATCGATTCATTAATTAATTAATAAGTACTGATTAATAAGTAATAAATTTAATATGCAGGGTTGTCTGCGAGAGGAGAGGAGGGATTAGGTTCACTATGAGGGGCAATGGGAGCTTCAATCTGGTGACGATATCTAACGTTGGGGGGAGTGGAGATGTAAAGGCTGCATGGATAAGGGGATCCACGACCAAAGCCTGGGTGCCCATGCAACGTAACTGGGGAGCAAATTGGCAAAGCAGAAATAGCCTTCAAAACCAAATGCTTTCCTTCAGACTAACCTTGGTTGATGGGAAAACCCTGGAACTCTTGAATGTGGCTCCTTCTACGTGGAGGTTTGGAGAAACCTTTACATCCATTCATCAATTCCCTTAGAAGTACTTAAATAGACTTCACAAGTGAACTTGTTATGGTTTACTTAATTTGTTCTTAGTCATTCTCAATACTATTCAAGTTTTCAATATATTGCTTCCAAATTCCACAAATAATGTATTGTACTAGCTGGCGATTAATCAATTAATGATGATTTGCCAGAATATTTTATTGTATACATAAAAATCAATATATATATATATATATATTTATTTATTTATATATATATATATGTGTGTGTGTGTGTGTGTGTGTGTGTGTGTGTGTTGATTATTATGTATAGCTTGCTACTAAATTGTTTCTCCTTACCATATTGATCAGGTTTTAATAATTTGATTCGCTACCACATCATAGGTTAATCTATCACTAAGCAATTGATAATATTTATTAAGTGATTTTTTTTTCGAGCCAAACTAGTAGTCCTAAAGTGATTTTTGTCCAAACCTCATTTTTATTTATTTTCGTTTATATAAATGAAAACGTATGGTTGCTCAATCAAAATATTGTTCTATTATTTTTTTGCAATACTCCGAACAAAATTTACCCAAGGGATTTGACCTTATATATTATAAATATTTTATGTACAACTTGCCGCATAATATTTTGTGTGAAGGATTCAAATTAGATTAATATTATCTATGATTTAAAATTTTGAGATTTTTGACTCGACTCCAAAGCAAAATTAAGAGTGGCGTTGACTCGGAGTCACACAGTTTAAATGTATAGGAATAGACAATAGATTAATATTTTGAGTATCGATCGACCAAACATTTATAGATGAAGAATAATCAAAAAAATTAAAATGTATATCACATGGTAAAGAGTTTATATGGATATAATTAACTAAAAGTGAGTAAATCATGCGGTACTTCCGCCTAAAGCTTAAATGAAAAAGATATAAACACTAATCTTATTAAAATAGATCAATTTAATAGCTTTTCAAGTAAATATTTATTGTAATATGTATAAATATACCATTCTTTGGCCACTCTTATAGGAACATCCAACCAAGCAAATTCACATTTTTCAAGCCTTCATTTAATTTCCGGCATCATTTGTTGTTGACAACCATTCTTTTTCAGCATTATACATTGTATATAATTAAATATGGTCAACATTGATTGGACTATAATGTTAAGCATTTCTCTTAATTAAGTTGTATATATTAATGTAATGCATAAAAACCAACTGATCTAATTTTTTTACTAGAGTCGAATTCACTTCTTTGAATAGATTTGATCAAATGTACTCAAATTTCTTTCTCATGAAGAAAATAAACATGTCTAATTTAAAATTCAGACCGGATTTTATCTTACGCCTAGGCGATGAACGGAATTGGCTGGTGGCAGATCTGGCCACCAGATCCGACCGCACAATAAAAAAAAAGTGGTGAGTGGCAGCCTCTAGCCACCACCAGCCAATTCTAGTAGCTGACAGCCTTGTCTAACTGCCCACTGGTTGGGGCAGGATCGAGGTGGAGAAGGGATTGGTGGTGGCCACGGCGGGACTGCGAGGTCGAGGGGGAACGGTAAGGGGGGGCGTTTGCGGCGTGGGAAGGGGGTAGTAGGGTAGAGGAGGGAGGGGTCGAGGGGGAGTGGGGAAGGGAGGCATCCACGCCAGGGTAGGAGGGGAGCGGGGTAGAGGAGGGAGTCGCAAGCGCGCCCACCTGTGACTCCCCCCTCTACCCTATTCTCCCCCTCCCCCATCGCGGACACCCCTCCTCCCCGCTCCCCTCAAACTCGCTAACCCGCCGCAGCCGCCACCCATCCCCACTCCCCCCCATCCCTCGTTCCCCCTCAACCCCGCCGTCCCGCTACAACCACCACCCTTCTTGGTCCCCCGCCACCCATGACTCCCCCCTTCCCTAGCCCGGTCGGTTGTAGCCGGAACTTGATCGTTAACGAAAGAAGGGGTGAAGGATTTTTTTTTTTTATCAAATCTAGACAGCCCGATCATAAAAACAACATAGATTAGAGCTTAGGGTAAAAAACTTTTCCTACTCGAGGCTGAGGAAAAGTTTACCTATATATATATATAACTATAAGTATAAAATAAAAAATAGAACAATATAATCAACAACATACATCATTAATAATAATTATTATAGTTATAAAGTTAACATCGTTAATTAAAAATATCATTAAAATAATTTTTTGGTATAAAAAAAACATTGATATAAGTTATTTATAGGAGACTTTACAAGAATACATATTAATTATTATTATGAGAGCAAAGTGAGGGAGTTTGGACGAGAAGAAAGATGGGTCGCAACTTTTGAGCAAGCATATTAAATCAACCTTATAGTTAATTAGGGCCGTTCATTAAACAAGTCAAATAAAGTTTTTGTTTATCTTAAAGTTGGCCTATTTGAATTAAAGTCCAGCTAGGGCTCGCTGGATTATATTTTCTACCACTCTTCCTTTGTAAAACTTACCTTAGAATCTAATTTTTAAAATTAAAAATATATTAAATTAACATAATTATGTATAAAAATAATATAATCATGTATATGCTTAATAGAAAATAGTTATTACATCAATATATTAAAAAAATTATTTAAATTCCTATGAAGAAACCTAATATATTGATTTCAATTAGAACTATAAAAGCTAAATCGAAGTTAATTGAACCATGAATATCCATACAACTAATGTCTCCCATTAATTAGTGGTTTAATTTTTTCAAGAATATGAGAAACAAGATATGAAATAAAAAGTAGAGCTAAATGTCAAACAAAAGAAGAGTCATATGATGGCAGCCAAACCATGCTAACTCCACCTTGAAGAGATCTCATTGGGGCAGCTCATGTCAAATATGACCTACAAGAGTTGACCGGGCAAGGGTAGCTATCATGGTTGTAAAAATTGGAATCAAAATTGGAATTAATTTTTTAGGGAGTCTAACTCGGAATCAGAATTAGTTTAAATCGGCAAAAATCGATCTAGTTGAATCGGAACGAATCGGTCCAAATCAATCATAATATAAACATATAAAAATTAGATATTGATATTATTTTGACATTATTATGTATATTAAATATTATAATATTTTTTATATTTTTAATTTTTTTTTAAAAAATTATATTAATTAATTATTATTTTTGATTCGTATCGAAAACGAGTCAACTTTTAATTATAAAAATACCACTCTTTCTATTTATCAATTTACCCCCATCATCCCTTCTTGAACTCTCGCCGCCAACCCACCCCACCCGAACTCCCCTCTGCTGCCTCCGCCACGACAGGACTCCGCCCACCAACCCACCCCGCTCAAACTCCCCCCGCCAACCACAATCCATC